>JAULLH010165333.1:0-13351 GCA_035668455.1 Sarracenia alabamensis
GTTTGGATTAAACCAAGTCCTTCTTTATTTAAGATGCACTTTGTTCCAAGAATCATGTCTAGGTTCTTCTCACCTTGAGTGAACTTAGAAATGATTATAGATATTTTCTCAACTTTTTGTTTTAAAACAATATTTTCATTTTGAAGTTCTGTTAAGGGTGCTAAAACAAGTTTTTCTTTTCCTTTTTCTAAAACTTTAATTTTTGAATTTAAAGATTTAATTTCATTCTTAAATGACTTATTCTTAGATTTTAGTTCTTCTATGTGATTAAAACAAGTTTCAAGAGCTTCTTGAAGCTCCTCAACAGAAGGTGAGATTTTAATCTCACTCTCACTATCACTACTATAGTTTGAAATAGTTACCTCATCTCTATATGCCATGAGAGCCAAGTTTGCATCATCTCCTATGGATTTTCGACCTTCTTCTTCACTAGATTCAGTGTCATCCCATGTGACCTTCATTGCCTTCTTATGAGGCTTCTTCTTGTCCTTCTTCAGAAAGGGGCACTCGGGTTTGATGTGTCCCAGTTTGTTGCATCCATAGCATATCACTTCTTCTCATTTTTCTTTGGAGTTTGACTTGGATTTGAATTTTGATGACTCTCCTTGATATCTTTCCTTCTTGGGAAACCTTCTTCCTCCTTTCTTACTTCTGAGGAATTTCTTGAATTTGGTGGTGAGGAGTGTCATTTGCTCATCCTCTTCTTCACTGGAGCTTCCCTCATATCCTTTGTCCTTGGTGGAGGCTTTGAAAGCTATTGCTTTCTTCTTTGTGCTTTCATCCATATTGTCTATCTTTTTGTTTAGCTCATGGGCCATAAGGTTACCCAGAAGCTCCTCTAAACTCAGAGTGGTCAAGTCCTTTGCTTCTTGTATAGCAGTGACCTTGCTTCCCATCTCTCAAGTAGGCACCTGAGAATCTTTTTCACCATCTCTGCATTGTTATAAACTTTACCAAGAGATTTTAAGCCATTAATAATGTCAATAAATCTAGTAACATTTCAGAAATTGTCTCTTCATCTTTCATTTTAAATAATTCATAGTTATAGACAAGTATACTAATCTTAGACTCCTTAACATGATTAGTTCCCTCATGGGTAACTTCAAGTCTATCCTAAATCTTCTTAGTGGTATCACAAGAGGATATTCTATTGAACTCCGTTTGGTCCAATGCACAGAAATAAATGTTCATGGCCTTAGCATTTTTTGTGGTTTCTCTAACATTGGCCTCAGTCCATTCGGCCTTAGGTTTAGGTATAGTTGCACCATCTATAAATTTGGTGAATGGTTTTGGTCCGGTCAAAATGATCTTCCAAAGATCATAATCGATGGATTAAATATATATCTTTATTCTCACTTTTCAAAAGGTATAGTTATTACCGTTGAAAACTGGTGGTCTGGAGGTGGATTATCCCTCATATGCAGGGAATGTAATACCAGAGGTGGTTTCCATATAGAATCTTAACTCAAATGTAGATTCGAAATCAAGAGAAGAGCCGAGGCTCTGATACCCATTGTAGGTCTTGGTAGGCAACCTAGAGGGGAGTGAATAGGTTACTACAGAAATTGAATAATTTTTACCCTCTTTTAAAAACATAATCCTAGAACTTAGAATTAATCAAACAAGTAGTGGAATAAACAAATTAAAGTGCAAGAATTAAAGAGAAGGGAAGGGAGAAAATACAAACCACAAAACCAAATGTATAGTGATTCGTCCAAATTCAGGTCTGCGTCCACTCTCTCAAGTAGCACTTAAGGTTTTCACTAAAGGAAGTGTTACGGGGGCACACCAAACTGGATACAAAGGATTTTCAGGCTATCCTTCCACCAAGAGGCTTTGTTGGTGCACCTCCAAACATAGAAGTTTTGCATGCTCGCTTTCGGAAATTCAATGAGTGATTACGGGCTCACTTCCAAAAGCCTAAGTGATTCTACAATAATAGCCTTGATAGTCTCTATTTTTATGATACATTAATGTACTCCTTGGATGACTGGATATACAATGAATTCCTCACTACTACTGATCTCTCTCTCTAATAAATGTTTACAATAAATGTACAACAAAAGAGAAGAGAAAAATACAAGGTCTGGCAAAGGCCATGAACAAAAGCTCAATGAATGTGAATTGAATACAGAGCAGTGAAAGAGTAAATAAAATGAGAACTTTGATTGCTTTGTATGATGTTTCACCAACCCTCTTCTCTTCGAATAACTCCTCTTAAATAGCCTTCAATATTTCTGAACGTTGGAGGCAAGGTACTGTAGCCGTTGGAGCATTAATGAAGTATTTAATGCTAAAAATCTTCTCGTTGGAAATAACCAGATTTTGATCTGAAGAAGAAAAGGTTGATCTATACAAGGGAAAGGTAGATCTTTTCTGATGAAAAGGAAAAGGTCGATCTGTGTTGCAAAAAGGTTGACCTATACTTGGAAGAGAGGAAACAAAAAGGTCGATCTTTATTAGGAAATGTCAATCTTTATTGAGACACGGAGGAGAGAGAAAAAGTTCAAGAAAAATAGGTCGACCTATAATACAAAAAGGTCAATCTATTGGCTAACCAGAAATATAGAAAGGTCAACCTAAATAAGAGAAAGATCGATCCTTATTATGAACAGACCAGAAAAGGTCAACCCATAAACCTAAAGGTCGACCTATTGTTTAACAGGTTAAAGTATTCTAATATATAACAACAAAGGTTCTGAAACCAAACACAAGGGTTCTAAAACCAAACAACCAAAAACAGGGAACGTTTTTGAAACCAAAACAATGGGTTTCGAAACCAATAGCTATGAATAGGCAAGAAGAAAAGGAATGGAACAAGTGCAGGGTTCGGAATCAAAAGCAAAAGTTCTGAAACCCAAAACCAAAAACATGAGAAGAGTTTAGACACCAAATCAAAAGGTTTCAAATACATAAAGCCAAAAGGCTCAAGGTTATGAAAGTGAATGGGTTCAAATCCTAAGGCTAAGGGTTCGAAACTTGAGAATGTGTTCTCCTTGTTGTCTGTTCTTGATATTATATATTTCTCTACTTCTTGAAAACATCTCTTTTTTCTTTATCTTTTTATTGAATTTGAGAGATAAGAAATGGTAAATAATCCTGAAAAATTATCTCAAACACAACTAAGATATTAGCAACAAAGACAATCAAATTATTGTTAGGTCAAAACCAAGGTGGAATTGATTGAAAAGTTTCTAGGCTAACAGTAGTTTCACTACCTCTTGTTTTATAACTTCCTTCATGTTGGGGTTTAATCACCATTGCATTTCGCGTGTAGGCTTGGCATCCTCCTCACAGTGGATGCGATGCATGCAAATGGACGGATCAATCCCCTTCAAGTCGGCCACTGACCACCTTATAGCTCCTTTGTGGACTTTGAGAACTTTAGTCAACTCCTCCTCTTGTATGAGCATTAATTCCGAGGAAATTATGACTAGCAGGGTACTAGCGAGCCAAATGAAGATGTACTTGAATGAGTTTGGGAGAGGCTTTAGCTCAAGTGCAGGTGGGGCTCCTAGGGATGGACTTGCGGGTATTGATTAAAGTGGGGGTAGTTCTTCGAATCGAGACACCCATGGAAGTGTGTCTATATATTTTTTTGTTTCTAGCTCGACATTGATTTCATTAATGATGGGTTCAAGCTCTAAATAGTCTTCCCCAAATTAATCCAAAAAGGCTTCCATGGGGTCGTTAGTGAAGATGCCAGAAAGGGCTCGTTGTGTTGCCTCATCAACTTAGTTGATTACAAAGTAGTCGACTTCTAGTGCAGGGTGGTGAGAGGTGTGGAACATGTTGAGTCGTAACTTCCTATTACTAAAAGAGACATCCATTACACCAGTTCGGCAATTGATACATGCATTAGCTTTGGCCAAAAAAGGACGTCTAAGAATGATGGGTGTTTTTCTCCTCGTGTTTGTGTCTGGTTCGGTGTCTAGTATGTTGGCCTAAAAGCTTTCAATCGAGCACCACCTTGGTTTTGACCTAACAAAAAAATTGATTTGTTTTTGTTGCTAATATCTTAGCATTGGTTGGTACATGTTTCAAGAACGTATTTATGCTAAGATATGTCAAAAAGATAGGAAAAACTCCTTTTTAATCAAAATTGTTGGATTTAGTTCTCAAACCTTTTTATTAGTTCCGACTTTTTTTTTGTGTGCCTAAAATAAGTCATAGTTTCCTTTCAATTTGTTTTAAATCCTTTGAAATAGTTCTGAATCATTTGCCGCCTCAGTTCAACCATTATTCATTTTGTTTCGTATCCTTTACTTAGTTCGAAATCAAATGTTAAGACACAAATTTCTATTTCATTCGAATCAAGTTTTTGTTTCGAATCAAATTTGTGGCTTAACATTGTTTGTTTCAAAATATTCAATTTGTTCCGAATCAATTCTCAAAGTTTCTCAAATTGATTTGAATCAAATTTTTGTTCCTAATCATTTTTGAACTAAGCTTTGTTTTCAAGCTTTTGGTTCCGAATCAATTATTTGATTCGAACCTTTTTCTAAGTTAAATATTTTTGCAAAATGTTTTTGCTTCAAATCAAATCTTTGTTCCGAATCAACTTTTTATTTCTCTACTCTTTGATTCAAACCCTCACGTTAGTTCCTAACCCTTTCTCTGTTTGCAAAGCATTTCTCTCAAGGACCCTAGGTTTTTTTCGAAAGCAAATATTTTGTTTTGGAACCTTTGTTAATGTTTAGCCTCTATTGAGCAACTGTGTCGTCCCTCTTCTTAACTGGGTTGTCCCCTTTTCAGACCATGCTTTGTTTCTCAAATAATTGTGTCGTCTCACATGGCCATTGTGTCGTCCCAATTTTTCCCACCATTTAAAACCCTTTATATCTTCATTTCGGCCATCCCAAATGCAATCTGTGCCCACCCAAAAATCTCAGAAGCTTTGGGCAATGCAAAATGTGTCCTCCCACTTTGAGATTGTGCCATCCCACTTCCCGGGTCAAATATTTTGGGTCATCCCAAATAAAAAGGAGCCGACCTCCTTTATAATATTTTTATATCTCTTCTTTTCAACGGGAATTTTTTGAAGCATTAAATGCGCAAACGGCTACTATACCTTCCCTCCAACAATCATATGTCTTGAAGGCTATTTAAGAGGGACTCCATTGAAGAAATATGGTTGGTGAAACTTTGAGAAAGTATTCAATACGATCATTAAGTCTCTTTACTGTATCACTGTTTGCTCAAGAACAAATTTCAAATACTTTGAGCTTTTGTCTTAGCATCTTGGCCATACGTTGTATTTTCTTTTCTCTCATTTTTATTACATTTATTGTATGCTCTTTAGAGAGAAATAGACAATCATTTGTAGTGAGGAGTATCTTGTAAATCATCTCAAGTTGGAGCAACACTACCGTAACAAAAACAGAGCCTGTGAAGGCACAAACTGAAAGTTCTCTTAGGCTTAGTAGTTGAGCCTAAAATCAACTCATTCAAGGTTTGGAAGTGCTCATGCAAACCTTCAAGGTCCAGAGGTGCTCCTGCGAAGCCTCTAGGTAGAAGGAGACCCTGAAAATCCTTTGTATAAGGTTTGGAGTGCACCCGTAAGCACTTCCCCATAGTGGAATCCTCAAGTGCTGCTTGAGAGAGTGGACGTAGGTCGGGATTCAGCCGAATAACTATAAACTTGGTCTTGTGGTTTGCATCTTCTTTCCTTTAGCTTTTATTCCTTGCTCTTTAATTTTATATATTTCGCTGCTTGTGTATTTATTTATAAGTGCTTGAAAATTTTTTCATAAAAGATCAAAAGGGTTTTAAATTGCCTGTTAACCTATTAACCCCCCTCTAGGTTGCCTACCTGGACCAACAATTGGTATCAGAGCCTCGGCTCTTCTCTTAATCTCAAATCCCCATTAGAGTTATGATCCTATATGGTATCCTCCTCTGGTTTTTCCTTCCCTCGCTCTGAGGGACAATCCTTTTCCAGACCACCTCTTTTCAGTGGAACTGATTACACCTTTTGGAATGTTAGAATAAAAATCTTTATCCAATCCATAGACTATGATCTCTAGAAGATCATTATGACTGGATCAAAACCCCTCACCAAAGTAGTAGAAGGTCAGATTGTGCCTAAACCTGAGGCTGAGTGGATTGATGGTGACGTTAGAGAAGTTACTAGAAATGCCAAAGCCATGAATATCTTGTTTTGTGCCTTAGATAAAACTGAATTCAATAGGATATCTTCTTGTGACACTGCCAAACAAATATGGGATTGACTTGAAGTTACCCACGAGAGAACCAATCAAGTCAAAGAATCTAAGATTAGCTTGTTAGTTCATAATTATGAATTATTCAAAATGAAAGAAGATGAAACTATCTCTGAAATGTTTACTAGATTCACTGACATTATTAATAGTTTAAAGTCTCTTGGCAAATAGTAATATAGAGATGGTATGAAAGATCCTCAGATGTCTACCTGAGAGATGGGAGGCTAAGGTCACAGCAATACAAGAGGCTAAGGACTTAACCACCTTGAGCTTAGAAGAACTTCTTGGAAACCTTCTAACTCATGAGCTTAATAAGAAGATTGATCGAGGTGGTGGAGAAAGTCCAAAGAAGAAGAAGAATGTAGCATTTAAAGCCTCGTCCAAGAACAAAGAATCTGAAGAAAGCTCCTCTAGTGAAGATGGAGAAGTGGTATTCATGACAAGTCAATTCAGAAGATTTTTGAAGAGCAAGAAAGGTGGTAGAAGATTTTTCAAGAATGATGGATTCAAGGGAGATTCCTCAAAATTCAAATCCAAATCCAACTCCAAGAATAAAGAAGAGGAGATCATATGCCATGGCTGCAACAAGCCTGGCCACATCAAGCCAGACTGTCCTCTGCTCAAGCAAGACAAGAAAAAGAATCCAAGGAGAGCAATAAAAGCTACCTAGGATGACACCGAGTCAAGTGAAGATGAAGGTGGACAATTTCCAGTAGAAGATGGAAACTGGGCCCATATGGCTTTTGATGATAATGAGGTAACAATTTCAAATTTCAGTAGTGATAGTAAGAGTGAGGTTGAACCCTCACCCTCTGTTGTGGACCTCCAAGAGGCTCTTGAGACTTGCCTAAATTTTGTAAATGAACTTAAATCCAAAAATAAGTCTCATAGAAATGGAATCAAAGTTTTTAAGTCAAAGATTGAAGCTCTTGAAAAAGAGAAGAAAAAATCAGTGGAATGTGCCTCAACTGATTTTAAGCAAGAAAACATTCTTTTGAAACAAAAAATTGAGGAGTTGTCTATGATCATATCTAAGTTCACTCAAGGTGAGGAGAACCTAGAAATGATCCTTGGCACAAAGTGCACCTTCAACAAAAAAGGTCTTGGTTTTAACCAAACTGAACACAAGGAAGTGCACAAAAACCCATTCGCTGAGGTTCCTATTCAAAAACCATTTCTATGCACTTTTTGCGGAAAGAAAGGTCATATCTCAAACTTTTGCTATTCCAGACTCATGGGGAACAAGCCTTCAAGAAAGGTTTGGATAGGAAGGGAGATCATGTTCCTAAAATACCTAGAAATAGGAGACCTACCAACATATGGCAATCCAAGAGGAAAGCCAACTATGTAGCTCCTGTTAGGAGACACTATTACACACAGAAGCAAAATAGGCTTGATTTTTTATCCTACAATGCACAAGATGTTTTATGGGACTGACTACTAAGGACCCTCAAGTTATTGGGTACCAAGATCCCACTACCATGACTATTTTGTAGATGAAAGCCTAGCGGAACAATGGTTAAGGGATATGAAAGGGAAAGCTAAGATGTACCCCTGTTGAAGGATTCAAAAATTAAAGAACAAATCACCTGTTGGTCACAGCAGCCCACAAAAAGAGGCTAGAAAAATCTGAGGCAAAAGCTCACATGTTGGAAATGCAAAATGGGTATTCCTTGTCCTATCTTGTTTAAGCCTTATTTAATAAACTATTTTTATTCTTATTTTCATGATTAAAGTTATTTGCATACTTTGTCAAATCTTCATGCTTTTAAGTGAACTTAAGCCATATTCTTGTATTTCCTTTAAATCATGAGTATCACATGCTCTGCATTTTTTTTTTTTTAAATGTTAACATTTTAAATATAACTATCGACACTTTATATGTTATATGTTATGTCGAACTTTCCTCCCAAAAGTTTGAAATTTTATTTACCATGTGAATCTGTCAAAATTTTGCTCCAAAATTTCGAAAATTTTGCTAACCCTCAGTCGACCGAAGAACTCAGCTCAGTTGACTGATAGACTAATTTTCATACACATTGATTCTCCTTAGTTTTCTTTGCTTTAATGTATGTTCACTACTTTTAAAACTCATGCCTTATGTTTGGTTTTGTGTTGAAGTTTTTGTTGCCATTTGGTCTTGCTGTTTGGTAGATAATGCCAATGAATATGTTGATTTCCTTGGCGATCCCATTCTGTTTTGCTGCTAAATTTCTTTTAAAAAGTTAAGCAAAACTCTCTATGTTCTTTGTTACATTTTTTTGGGATGTATATTTTAAAATCCCTTTGCATAAGTTTTATATTGCAAGTGCTCAGTTGCTTTAGCATCTTGCTTAGACTTTTGCTTTAGGCTAATTTTTGGCCTTTGCTGTCAAAAACTTTGATCTGTTGGTTTATGCACATTTTTGTTCTTGGTCAGAAGATACACATGCCCTATGGTCTAGTTGCACTTAAACTTGTGTTGCATTTCTTTTTGATTAGGCTCTTGTTGCAAATACCTTTCCTAGTCCAATTTTTTTTTGACTAAAATCTTTTTTATGCATAAACTCTCAGTGCTTATGTTTTTTTTTGTGGTTGCTGTTAATCAAAATTCGTTTGCATATTTTCATAATATTTGTGCCAATCTACTACAATTTCTTGCTTAGAATTTTGTTTCAAATTTTCATATTCTTTGTGTACGCACAGCATTTTATCCTGAAACCATTAAGAACTCATATTTCTTTTGTAAGACTAAGACCCTACTTCAAATTTTCTCAAGTGATTATGTTGCCTTGAGAATCCATGCCTTATAGATCTTCACAATCATGTGTGATTGGCTTCCTTCTGTGCATTGGTGGTTGCACCATTTATGCTTGGACTTTCAATTTCTTTTAACAAGTCTAAGTCCATAAGCATGATAAGTGTGTTGTACATGTTTGCATGCTCTATTTTTGGTGGCTGCACCTTGGGTTGTGCTTTGTGATCTACCTGTGATATAATGATCATTTTATTTCTTTAGAATATAAGAATAAAATCACTTATATGCTTCATTATGCTTAGATTATAGTTGTTGCACACTTTCTTGAAATTCGTGTTGCTGTCATGAAGAGATCCAGTCGACTGTATAGTTGGCAGTCGATTATGTGATGTTGCCTTGCTTATTTTGTGCATGCTTATGAGAAAAGAAATCAACATACTTATTGTTTAGCCTAAAAGCCCTTCTTTATAAATTCATATATGATTAAAATGATCTTTAATAGAAATTCATTGGTTGTTTATGTGCCAAATCTTGCTTACTGCATTTTTTTCGAAGCTTTTGCCTGATATCATGAATGATGCTTTTGCATATGTGCTGTCAAGACTATGCTTTTATCATTTTGGATACGGAGAGGGGGAGATCTTCTCAAGCTTTTGACATGAATCTATGCTCATCACGATCCTTATATGCTTTATAGATCTTTTGGCATTGTATACTCTATTTGCTCAAAGCCTTTGGATTAAGAGAAATCAAATGAAAAATAGCCTTGATCTTTTCATTTTTTTTCTTGTTGTTGTTGCTGACAAAACACTCTTTTGAACAATGATTCATGCCTTTTTTGATCAAATGACAATTGTTATTGGTATTTGCATATCTTTAAGTGTGTAGCCTTAGTTTATGCCTTGCAAGATAATAGTTTGTGCTTGATATAGCTTTATTTAGTACTTTCGTTTCTCTCGGCTTGATATACTATTTTTGTTTTAACAGAAACTCATGTTTTATACTTGATTAAATCTCATGGTGTTGCTGTCAAAATTCTTTTGAATCTTTAGTTCTAAACATTTGCCTCTTTTGTATTGATTGAATTTGATGGCTAGTTGTTTAGTTAACGATATTTTGATCATGTTTGCTAAATATCTGCTATTAATATCTCTTCATGATTTGCACATTAGCTGTTTGATAGCTTGCGCATTTTTCCTGTCATATAAATTTGCTAGATCTTGAAATTAAAAAGGTTGATCCAGTCGACTGTGTGTTTTGACAGCCGACTGTGTGAAATTGTTTTTTTTTTGTCTTTCTTGCTCTATGCATGCTTTTAACCTAAAATCTTTCCATGTGTAATGCATGTTTTTAGAGGAAGTTTTCCTTTTCCTCATATGGTCTTGCTGAAAAAGAAAGGGGAGATTTTCTTTTTAAGAAAATGTGTTTTTGAGATAATTTCTATTTACTAGAATATTTTTTTTAATAAACACTTGGCATCTCTTACATGCCAAAGGGGGAGTTAACTTTTCATAATATGTTCCTCCCTTATCTTTTGTCAAGCCAAGGGGAGAAGTTGTGTGTTTGATTTGCATCTTGCTCATATAAAATATTGTGCCTTTTTAAATCATCCTTGCATATTTTTGACATACAATGATAATATAGGTTTTTATATGCCTCTATGTGCATTTGTGCTTAATTTACACTATTTCTGTTTTGAGCCTAAAAATAGTTATGTGTTTTCTCTCAAAAGTTTCGAATCCCTCTCCTTTAGTTCCAAATCTTTTTTTTTATCAAAAGTTTCAAACCCTTCTTTTCCGAATCCTTTTTGGTTTTCCTTCAAAAAGTTTCAAATCCAACATTTTTAGTTCCTAACCTTTTGAAGCTCAAACTTTTTGTTCCGAATCCATTTCTTGGAGTTTCGAATCAATTTTGGTTTTTATACAAAAAGCTTCGAATCAAAACCTTTTAGTTCCAAACCTTTTGTTTTTGCTCAAAGAAAATTTCAAACGGCTATAATTTGGTTTCGAACCCACATCTTTTAGTTTCGAAACTTTTGGATTTTACCGTTGCTGTTAAACCAAAAAAAATTCCATTTGGGAAATATATTTCATCATATATTTCCAGTGATTTTACTCTCCCCTTGGACAAAATTTTTGATGAAAGTTTTTCAAAAATTTCGTCAGTTTCACTAGAAATGACATCAATTTTTATCATTTAATCTGATGCCCTGTTTTCTCAACGGTCAGATTTTTTCGCATTTAATGCGCCAATGACTACTGTACCTTCCCTCCAATGTTCATATTGATTAAAGGCTATTTAAGAGGGAATCCATTGAAGATATATGGTAGGTGAAACAAGTTCATAAAATTGATTACACGTATTTACTCTTGCTTTTTATTGTTTCACTGTGTTTGGTCCAAAATTTCATACATCGAGCTTTTCGTCTAGGCATCTTAGCCAGACTTTGTATTTTCTCTTTTCTCCTTTTTATTACATTTATTGTAATCTTTTTAGAGAGAAGGAGAGAATCATTTGTATTGAGGATTATCTTGTAAATCATCTCAAGAAGGAGAAACACTACTGTAACTAAAACAGAGCATGTGAAGGCACTAACTGAAAGTTCACTTAGGCTTAGTAATTGAGTCCGAAATCAACTCAATCACGGTCCGGAAGTGCTCTTGCAAAGCTTCTAGGTCCAGAGGTGATCCTGCAAAGCCTCTAGGTAGAAGGAGACCCTGAAAGTCCTTTGTATCAGGTTTGGAGTGCACCCGTAAGCACTTCCCCATAGTGGAATCCTCAAGTGTTGTTTGAGATAGAGGACGTAGGCCGAGTTTTGGCTGAACCTTTATAAATTTGGTCTTGTGGTTTGCATCTTCTTTCCTCTCTCTTTTATTCCTTGCACTTTAATTTTTATACATTCCAATGCTTTTGTATTTATTTATAAGTGCTTGAAAAGGTTTTCAAAGATCAAAAAGGTTTTAAATTGCCTGTTAACCTATTCATCCCCCCTCTAGGTTGCCTACCTAGTCCAACAACATGTTCCCAAAACAATTAATAAAACCAATGTTTTTATTAAACAAACCCAATTGCTGCTGTCAATAGGAGACTGCTCGAGCAGTGTAGGGTTCGCTCGAGCGAACCCTGCAGATACAGCAAGTGTACAACGAAATCCTACAACCTGCCTTGATTCCTAAAAATAGTTTCAACACCTCCACAAGCATCATATAACATAATTGAGATAGTTTAGTTAGTGCGAGACCATACCAAATTGGAATTTTCAAAGTTCTAGTATTTGAAAACAACCGGCACCCGACGTTCAAGATTTTGAAAAGTTTTGCAAACTTAGTCTTGGATTCCTAGTTGGGCAAGTTCACACCAACTTACATACATACACTATTATCTCAACTATCACTATATGGCATCAATGCTAATTCATTAACCAACGAAATGTAAATGGCATAAACGTCCCTCCTCAAATTTAAGTTAAAACTTACAATACCAAAGTTTATAAGAATTAACGAATGAACCCAAGTTCAAACCCCAAATCCCCCCATGAGCATGCATCAAATGTAATTGGCCTTAAGGTCTTACAGTCATCCAACAAAGTTTAAATCTACTACAAGTCTATTACATTCCTCCAATGTGATTAAAACATGAGCATAAATGTAAACGACAAAATGAGATATGCTAAAGATCATTTTTCAACAAGTCTCGCATTAGTGTTGATTTGGGACGCCTCAATCCAAACCACCTAACCTTTGAGAACATAATTGTCATGATTACCTGAAATGTTGTTTAGAAGCAACATTATGAGTTAGAACTCGTAGGACATATAATAATCAATGAAGTATGCAAATGAAGTGCAGTAGATTATGTAATAACCAACAATAAATATAACTTAAATTAAAACTTATTTTCTTGACTAAATCATTGCTTGCATAATCTATTTTGAAAATACATTGTATTCCCGTTCTCACTATACCATAAATGACAAGGGATCACCACCTAAGTGATAATCACATACAATCCATCAAACTTTCACGAAGCAATTCCTATTGGAAATCGAGAAAACGGAAGCGCGTAGGTTTTAAAAAATCGAGTCAGATGCCGTTTTTCATGAAAATAAATATGCTAACCTAAATGGACAGAATAAAATACCTGTAGAGATTTGTTGTAAATCTCTAATTGATCCACAACGCCATTGAGACGGCCCCACGATCTTCTCACGTATGACCCTTGCACGTACTTGCCTCCGGTGGATGGGCACCAATCCGAGACGAGGCTTGAGGCTTCAAACACACTTAGGTTCCCACAAAACTCAAGGAATTGAGAGAGAACACACAAGGCGGCCAGCGGCAATGTGTCGGATTATGGGGGTTAGGGTTCCTTTTGTTCTCTTATTATATATATA
>JAULLH010166419.1:0-13340 GCA_035668455.1 Sarracenia alabamensis
CGATTAAAAAAATAAAAATAAAATTAAAATTAAAATATTAAATAAACGGCTTAGGCCGTTAGACAATGTCCTTTCCGGTAGAAAACACATAGCTTGAGGGGGACCTCCTGGAATCCTTATCAGCCTGGAGACACGAGTCTGCATACCGAAGGGGTACAAGACTATCAGCCTGGTATACCAACATATACTCCCTAATCCTTTCTAGGTACTTGAGTATATCCCTGACTGCAGTCAAATGTTCTACCTCCGAACTAGACTGATAGATGTTTACCATATGAACGACCTAACCGATATCCGGTCTAGTACAAAACATGGCATACATGAGATTTCCCACAGCTAAAGTACAAGGAATACCTCTCATCATCTCTATCTCATTAGGTGTTCTAGGACAGTGCTCCCTAGATAGAGTAATTTCATGCCAAAAAGGAAGAAATCATTTCTTGGAATTTTCATGCGAAACCAAGTAATTATCAAGTCAATATATCGGGCTCGGGATAAATTCAACATCCTAAGTGATCAATCTCGTATGAGATTGATCCCAAGGATTTGGCCCGCTTCTCTCAAGTCCTTCATGTCAAATTGACTTTATAACAATACATTCACTAAAGATAACAACCCCACATCGTTTTCGATTACAAGTATGTCATCGATATATATGACTAGAAATACCATCTTGTTCTCATCGCGCTTCATGTACACACAATACTTGATAGGACACTAATTAAACCTGAAGCTTTTAATTGCCTGGTCAAATTGAGTATTCCAAGACCTCGATGCTTGTTTAAGTCCATAAATGGATCTCTTATGCTTGCACAACATGTGCTCCAGACCCTTTGCTATGAACCCCTCTTGCTACATCATATAGATTCTCTCGTCATAACTTCTGTTAAGGAATGCCATCTTGACATCCATTTGTAAAATCTCGTAGTCGAGATGTGCATCAATGGATAAGTGAATTTGAATAGACTTAAGCATAGCCACGGACGAGTAGGTTTCCTCATGTAATTGAACTCTTCTTTCTGAGTAAACCTTTTCACAACAAGCCTAGCTTTTTAGGTTTCGACCTTCCCGTTCACTCCTCTCTTTATCTTACTGATCCATTTGCATCCGATGGGTTTTATTCCATTTAATAGTTCTATAAGCTCCCAGACCTGATTAGAGTACATAGACTCTATCTTAGATTCCATAACCTTTTCCCATAAATCTGCATCCTTATTTTGTAATGCTTCATTGTAATTCCAAGGATCAGTATCAAGTTTTCTGGGATCTTTGTTGTGAGAATTTTCCAAGAACATGAACCTCTCGAGTTGACGAACAACCCTCCCACAACGACGAACCCCCTCTTGTGCACTCACGATAGGCGGTATCTCATACCGTACATAAGGTATATTTTTCATCTGTATCAAATTTTCATTCCTATCATCTTCTAGAACAATTTATGACAGGGGTTCATGGTTTATCACATAATCCTTTTCCAAGAATCTAGCATTTGTGTTAATAAATATCCCATGACTCTTAGGAATTAAAATAAACCACCCTTAGTTCCTCTAGGGTATTCCACAAAGAAACAGACTTCTTTCTTTGATTCCACCATACTTGTATCTCCCACAAACACGTGTACTGGGCATACCCATATCCAAAGGTGTTTAAGACATGCCTTATGCTGAGTCCAAAACTCCATAGGGTACCGGGAACTGTCTAAACAGGTACCAAATTCAGAATAAAAACCACTGTCTCTAATGTGAACCCACAAAACAAATTTGGTAAACCTGAATAACTCTCCATGTACCTTACCATCTCCTTTAGGAACCTATTCCTCTGCACGGCTACACCATTCTGTTGTAACATCCTTGGTGCAGACAACTGGGATATAATCTCATGTCCTAACAAGTAGTCGTTGAACTCCCAAAGAGGTATTTACCACCACGATCAGATAATAGCGTCTAATCTACCTCTTACCTGGATGTTCATTAGACTACATGCATCAGAATGAACCATCTCCAACACTTCTTTGGCTTTATGTCCCTTGGCCGATAATGGCCTGTTGGTCATCTTAATCTCTAAATAGGATTGACACACTATAAGTGCCTCCACTTCTAATGAACTTAATGGTCAATTTTCTACCAGTCTTTTTATCCTTTTTAGATTAAGATGGCCTAAATAAAGATGCCAAAGTAGTGTTTTGTTCAGCGAGGAACCTTTCCCATTTAGTGATAAAACATACAAGTTATTTACCCTATCATTTTGAATAGCAAAAATAGTCAGGTGTGAAATATAAAAACCATTATCCAATGTACCATGACAGATCACGAGTTTTCCAACCACAATATTACAAGATTGTTTATTAAAGTAAACATAATCTCTGCCAATCCTCAATCAGTAAACCGAAACTAAGTTTCACCTGATTTGAGGTGCATACAAAATGTTCTTTAAATTAAACACATTTCTACTACGTCTCCTACTGCAGTAGTAGTCCCCTAGGAGTTATACCTTATCTGAAGTTAAACCTTTCCATCTTTTAGTTGTTTGGTCCACTTGAAACCCTATAAAAAATTACAGACCTGATTAGTGGCCCATGTATCTACATACTAGGTTTTCATAGATACAACCTCTAAAACATGATACCACAACTAAATATAAGGCTTTACCTACAACATTGTTGTTCGTCCGATTTGGAAAATCTCTTTTTTAATACCCCGTCGTCTGATAGTAATAATAACTGTCCTTAGGCACCTTTACCTTTACCTTAGTAGTTGATGGCTATGTCATGCCAATCTTTTGTGTATTAACCTGTTGCACCCCTTCTCTCTTCTTCTTACCTCATCTTGGTTCAAAAGAAGAAGTCTCTTGTGCAACAAAAAAATATAAGTCTGACTTCTGGATAACACCCGTAGCTTCCCGTAATTCTTTCCAGAATTCTGCCAAAGATAATTTAGGCGGGATTACCGAAATGAATTTGGCAGTGACTGGAACACGATATTAACTTAGGTTTTCCCTTCAATGATGGCTCCAAGGTCCTCCAACCCGTTAAGAAGATCAAGCATCTTCAAAACGTGGTCCCTCACGGGTGCACCTTTTACCATGTTCGTGTTCACAAGACCCATCATGGTAACCTGCCTTACTGTCTAACCCTTCTTACCAAATATTTCCATAAGGTTGAGGATCATTTTAGCTATAGTCGTCATAGATTGATTGCAACGTGCCATCCTATGAACCCTTACCCAATCCTGATAGCGCTGTATCTCTTACTCAGAAGATCGATTATTAGAAGCGGGTGGACAAGGATCAAATAACACAAACATATAGTCGTCAGAAGCTAAGACAATATCGAGATTCCTTTTCGATTTGATAAAATTAGGTCCTATTAATTTATGTTCTTTTAGTATCGCCCGAAGTGGATAAAAACAAGATCCGATCATTAAGTCCTGAGAAACGAATGAGAAAACATTTTAATTCTTTAAAAACTTTATGGTCCCTTAACTTTTTAATTTTAAAAGAATTATTGGCATCCCGAATCCTATGTTATTATGTATGCCACATTAGTGTGGACGTCTACTAATCAATCTTCATTCGGACATGCATGTTATTCTATTAATTTCCTCTTAAAAAAATATCACAGCAAAAACCATTCGTCTACAATCACATTAACTGATAAGGCCACGTTGGTGTGGACGATTAACAGTTAACGAATAAATAACTAAGAGACTTTTATTTCATGATATTTTCAAGTAATTAAATAGCCAATTATCATTGGTCTGTACCAATGAAAAGAGTGACCTCATTGGGGAGGATATTTTTATTCACGTGTGAAGTATATAACTATCACACTTAATTTGAAAATCTCATGACAAATCCCTGGGCTCCATGTGTGCGGACCTTACTTTGCACAACTTCTCAAATTGACTCCTTTTGAAGATTCGTGCCGGAGATACCATAATTATAACCCTTCTAATGGGGAGACAAGTCAAGCCAGCACGTGAGCTACAATTATATCTCATACGGACGCGTGATGGATACCGTAGGATTTATCTGTGACTAAACTCGTCTCCCACTTAATATTTTAAAAAGAGGGCATTTCCTATTTGTTGATTTTAAAATATTAAACATATTTTAGTTTTCGATTAAAAAATCTTGTTTTTAGTGAATTAAAATATTCCTTGTTTAATCATATTAAAATAAATAAAACGAGTTTGCTTATTTAATCTTACGAAAAGTAGTTAATTACCCGCATTTTTCTTTAAAATAAAAATTCCTAATTAATTATTCACCTAACGTAAAAATTAAATAAATTAATTATCTATTTATTTTTCATTTTAAAAATTGTGGGGATTATTTTATTTCATAAAACCTTTTTCCTAATATTCATTGATTTAATCAAACCATACATAAAAGATAAAATAAATAAAATAAAAAATTCATCCATGCAATTAAATAAAAAAATAATTAATTAATTAAATCTAGGATAAAAATAGATAAATAATGTCGTTACGATCTGGTAATTTTGTTTAATCTTTTGATCCGATGGTCTCGAATTAAAGATTAAACGCCTAGGACTTTGGAACCCCATACGAGCCGTCAAAGACTCGACCTTCTTCCTCAGCTCATGGACCATCTTCAAAATCCTGTACCTCCATCGAAACTGTTGTCTCAAATATCAACCCAAGGGGGGGAGGGAAGAATGGGTTGATGAGCAGATTTTAACTTTTTAAAAATCTCTTCTTTGATTAATAGAAAACACACAAGAATAAAAATAAATGCTAAAATGTAAAGGGAAAAGGGATAGAGAATACAATACAATGATTTATAGTGGTTTGGTCCTCTTGACCTACGTCCACTCTCCAAGAGCCTTGGAATTTTTAATCCACTAAATCTGATTCTTGAGTGGGTGAATCGAAGGCATATACAAAGGATCCTTCAGTGGGTGAAACGTAACCCATTCTTTTTAAAGTCAAAGCGGAGCCTATTTCAGAATATGATGAAGTGTTTGTGAATGTAGTCCTCGTTTAATGAGTGGATGTCACAATGAAAGCTCACCAACAAAGTTCACTCACTCTTAAGTAGTAAATGTACAATAAATGCTTTGGGAGAGTGGTTTAATATGAGAAAACAAGAGAAAGAGTTAAGGTGCAACAGAGAGCTAAGCAATAAATGAGTTTTCTAGGGTTTTAGCTCTAGGTGGTTGGGCTCAATCAATACAACAGTGAATGTATGTAATCTCTAGTTGTTGAGTCTTCAAACATCATTGCTTATATAGTCCCACTTGAAAATTCGAACGTTGGTAGCATTTAATGCTCTAAAATGTTACCGTTGGAATTCAGGAATTTTGAAATCCCAACAGAAACTAATGTCAATTTTGATGAAACTGACAAACATTTGATGCTCGAGAGGAATTGACGAAATTTATTGAGAACTGACAAAATTTCTTCAGGGCAGGGGCATAAAAAACTAACGAACTTTTCTTTGAAACTGACATCAGTTTTGTTTATGTAAAATGAGACAAAACTCTCTGGATGGAACTGATGAAATATGTCTCAGAAACTGACGAAAAAATCTTCTTTGCTTCATTGACAAAACTGACGAAGGTTCTAAAAACTGACGTCAGTTTTGTTGTCTTGTAAAAGGGACAAATGTCTCAGGAAGAAACTAAGAACTTTTGATGAATAACTCACATCAGTTCTTCTTTAGTCCAAATAAACGAAAAAAGTTCCTTCACAAAAACTGACGAAATATCTTGGGGAACTGACGAAATATTTTTGGCCTTGAAGAGAGGTAAAATTCTCTGGAATAAACTAACGTCGGTTCTTCAAGAACTGACAAAAATTTGTTTTCCTTGAAAACCGATGAAGTGTATCCCAAAATTGACGAAATTTCTCCATCCTTTTGTATAGCCAATAATTGATGCCAGTTTTAATAAAATTGATGGAATTTCCTTTTTTGAAAAACTGATTTTCAATACTTCAAACTTGAAGAAAAAATTCAGAAGGGGACTTCAACATATCATCTTCTTAGTAAAATTTTGAATACTTAGAATATGAAATTTGATTCATTTTAGTACCCTTATCTCCTGAAAAAGTCATATGAACACAGATAGAACATTAGTACCAAACAAATGCATTTACTTGTTATAAGTCATAATAAAGAGAAACTTGATTGAATAACCCTTGGGCTAACAATCTCCTCATTTTTGACTATGACAACAATTGATTTGTTTATGAGGGGTAAAAATAAAGTACTAAAAAAGCTCCGCCTAAACATGTGCACACATGCAAAAAAAAAAAAAATAGAGCATATGCATTAACTTAATGTTCATATGTTTTTCAGAATTCTAAAGAATAGTGGGTCTATAAGGATTCCACCTTGATTATAGGCCGTCATGCACATTAGAATAAATTAACATATTTATACTAGACAAGAAATATGTTCTAGATTTTGTTTAGCGATAGCAACAAGAGCATATAAACAATAGGAAACAAAGCTCAATGATATAATGCTCCCCCTAAGACAAACATTCATGAATAAAATAAAACTAATGCTTAATTGAACGTATTTTTAGCAATATCAGGGCAATCTTAAGCATAAGCATACAAAGGCCTGAAATTAATCAACTAGCTTCAATTAAGGCTAATGTATCATAACTCACCAAAATTTTGAAAAATCTTACAGTGAGCAAAGGTAGAACATGACTTGTGTAACAATTACTTGATAAGCAAGATCATAATAACTTGAAATAAGTTATATGCTAAACAATCCAAAACTTTAAGTCATAAGTATGGAAAGAAATATCATCCATAACACAAAGTTGCAACCAAGGTAATAAGTATGCAAAAATTCATTCTAAAATCAAAGTATTTTCATTCAAAATAAATTTCATTCATAACAACAATTATATCCAATAAATCATTTATAACTTCATCCAACAAGTCAATAGGTTATCTCCCCCTCTGTCATAGGAAAAAATAATGGGAGGATACTAAAGTTAGAATTCAAGAAAACTAAAACAAAACTAGAGTTTAATTACAAACAAAATTCAGACAAAAGCAGAAAATCAGATATCATCTAAAGCTTTGTTGATGGCCAAATTTGAGGTTGGCTTGACTTTCTTCTTTTCTGCATAACTCTCCTTGGCTCATTCCAATTTTTGTGATTTCTTTGCCTCTTCATTGAGAAGGGCAAAGGTGGCTTCAAGATCAGGATCCACCTAAGAGTCTCCATGATTTTTCACCAATTTCTTCTTTCTATTGTAAGGCTTTGTAGAGGTGCCTTCCTTAGATGTAGCTGGACCTGAGAAGTAGCTGAAGGTAAGGACTGAAGAGGAGCGGGGTTGAGAATCACAAGTGGAGGTGGACTGAGGATCTTAACATCTGAATCTTGAGTAGGAGGAGAGGGTGGTTTTTCTTGAGTGGAGGGCTTGGGTGAAGCAGGTTTAGGTGAAGGAGGTATGGGTTTTATATTTGCAGTAGCCATCATTTCTTTCACTTTATCTTTTGCTGCCTTCTTCATCTAGGCTGTTCAAGTGGAGCTGGGACTCCTATGTGCTTGAGAGGAACCTTCATCTTGAATGGAAGGATTCTCTATCATAGTGGAGGCAGAGCTTTAGGCATCAGCTTCTTGAGCTTGGGCTGCTGGTGCAGGTGCAGTTGGAACAGGGGCAGCTGGTGCAGCTGAGACAGGGGCAGCTGGTGCTGGGCTTCCTTGGCCAAAGGGGAAGACGGGAACAATTTGTAGGGGTTGTTCATGAGGTCTCATAGCTGGAGAAATTTTTTCTTGAGAGGATCCTTGAAGGTGTGCAGTAAGATTTACTCGAGTAGATCTATATCTATCAACTTCTTCCATGATTTTATTCATGAAAAACTGCATTCGGCTGAGAATCTGTGCATTTCCCATTTGAGCTTGTTTCAAAAGATCAAGATCTTGAGAAACTTTGGCTTGGAAGGTAGATTGTGATGCTTCTATAGAATCCAGACGTGCAAGAATAATAGACAAATCAACAGGAGGAGAGGCAAAGGAGAAAGGTATATTCGAGGCTGGATGAGGTGGAACACCATGAGTAGGAGTAGGGATGGAAGAGGATGGATCTTGAGAAGTAGAAACTGAAGGACCTGCAGGGTCAGAGTCTTTTGGGGGTTGTGGCGGAGTATGCTCAATTGGAAGAGATGGAGCAGGAGAAATTTCAACAGGTTTTGATGAGGGAGAGTTTGGGATTTTACCCAAACCCCATCACTGTTTTTCACAAAATGCATAAGAATTATGAAAAGGCTCTAATTTTTCTTGACTCAAGTCAATATTAAAGTGTTAGAAGACCTTGGTCAATAGCATGCCATGTATAAGGGTAGCATTGCCTCGACCGTGGACATAATTCATGTGAGAAATGAAAAGATAGTCAAGGTTGCGATTTTTGGCATTGACAATGCACCATATAATGTAAATCTGAAATTTTGTGACTTCTCCATAATTGCCCTTTCCAGGGGCAAAAATGTGATTTACAAAGTGGTGAAGAAGTCTCATTTCCATTTTCAGAATGTTAGATAGGAAGGAATTTGAATAGTCAGAGGGTTTGGTTTCACAAATGGATTTGACAAAATCTTGGTAGTTGAAACCTTCAAGGTTGAAATTCTTAGTATTATATGTGACCCGTAGGTCACCATTGGGAAGACCAAGGATAGTGTTCAATAGACTTGGTGTGAGATCAATATAAATATCTTTCACCCAAGTGGGAAAGGTGTAGGATCGATGCCTAGACAAAGGACGGTTTGCATAGAAAGACCTAAGAAGGTCAGGATAATGGGGACCATTAAAACAATGAAATTGGTCCCATCCTAGGGTTTTGAAGTATGAGGGAAAGATAAAACCTTCTTTTTCGAAAAAATCTAGGTTGATAGCCCTACCAATGATAATCTTCTTCTTAGCAAGAGAGGATACCTGCGTTGATTCCACTTGAGTTTGAGAAGGATTTATCTCTGCTGGAACTTCGGTTCGTACCCTTCATGTTCCTCCAGTTCTGGGCTTCTTAACCACTTTAGGGTTTGAAGTCCCTGGGATGTCATCCTTATCCACATTCTTCCTTTTCACTATTGTCGAAATGAGGATTAAGAACTAGGATTCAAAGAAATAGCAGGATTTGAGTTCGACTTGAGGAGAAAGAGGGGTTTAGCAATCGTAGAGAGAAGTAGCACGAGGAATAGATTTAGGGATTTGAAGGGGTTCGCACATAAATAGCCCGATATGACGAAAAATTTAATGAAACTGACATCTGTTTTAAGGAATCTGACGAATTTTCATAAAATTTGACGAAGGAAATCTCACAAAAACTGACGAAAGTTTATATAGAAAGTTCATCAGTTCTTTACAGTGCTGATTCTCTCTCCTCTCTCGTCAAATAACTGACGAAATCTTTATAGAAATTGACGTCAGTTTTTCCAACAACTGACGAAATTTTGGAAGAAAATTTTTGTCAAATATTTCCAGTGCAGAACTAATATGAACTCATCACTAAAACAGACGTCAGTTTTTAAAAAACAGACGAAATTTTATCAGAAAGAAGACAATGCTTCGAAAGAGGGAGAAACGGGGGGAAAAGGTGATTTTGACCAATAAAGCATGTAAAATCACAAGAAATCAAACATCAAATAAATATATTATGCCAAGACCCTTACATAGGGTATTAAACCTGTCTTCTTGAAGTGGTTTGGTAAAAATATCCGCATGTTGTTTGTCGGTGTTTATAAACTTTAATTCTACATCATGCTTTTCTATATGGTCACTAATGAAATAAAACGTATTTTCTATATGCATAGTTCTAGAATGTTGAATGGGATTTTTAGTTAGACAAATTACACTAGTGTTATCACACATAATGGGGATGTTTTCAAAGACAATTTTAAAATCCTCCAGTTGTTGTTTAATATATAATGTTTGCGCACAATAACGACCGACAGCTGGATATTCAGCTTCGGTCGTTGATTACGCAACTGAGTTTTGCTTCTTAGTTGACCAAGAGACTATACACTTTCCAAGAAAGTGGCATGTTCCCGAGGTACTCTTGCGGTCTACTTTGCACCCGGCAAAATCCGCATCGGAGTAACTCAACAAATCAAATGAACTTTGACTTGGATACCAAAATCCTAAATCTATTGTACCTATAAAGTATCTAAGGATACGTTTGATGGCAAATAGGTGTGACTCTTTAGAACTAGCTTGATAGTGTGGACACATGCAAATGCTAAACATTATGTTTGGTCTACTCGCAGTGAAGTATAAAAGACTACTTATCATGCCCCTATAAAGAGCTTGGTCCACATCCTTACCTTTTTCATCTTTGTCAAGTTCTGTGGATGCGCTCATAGGTGTACTAAAAGGCTTAGCATCTTCCATATCAAATCTTTTTAGAAGGTCCTTGGCATATTTTGATTGATTTATAAAAATTTCTTTTGGGGTTAGTTTTATTTGTAAACCAAGAAAAAAATTTAGTTCACCCATAAGACTCATTTCAAACTCTTGGTGCATGGTATGGGCAAAATCTTCACACATAGACATGCTTGTAGATCTAAAAATAATATAGTCTACATATATTTGCACTAGAAGCATATCATCATGCAAATGTTTAATGAAAAGCGTTGCGTCAATCTTACCTCTAATAAAATCATTTTCTATCAAAAAGTCACTCAAACATTCATATCAAGCTCTAGGAGCCTGTTTTAAACCATAGAGTACTTTAATTAGTTTAAAAACATGATTTGGAAATTTTTCAATTTCAACGCCCAGAGGTTGTGTAACATAAACTTCCTCCTCAATAAAACCATTTAGAAAAGAACATTTAATGTCCATTTAAAAACTTTAAAACCTTTGTGAGATGCATATGCAAGCAACATGCGTATGGCTTCCGTCCTAGCTACGGGTGTAAAAGTCTCATCATAGTCTATGCCTTGTTCTTGATTGAATCCTTGGGCTACTAATCTAGCATTATTTCTAGTGACTTCACCTTGTTTGCTTTTCTTGTTCCTAAAAACCCATTTGGTGCCAATGATTATATGGTCAATAGGTTTAGGCACAAGATCTCAAACCTGGTTCTTGTCAAATTGGCTTTGCTCCTCTTGCATAGCAAGAATCCAAGCTTCATCGCCTAAGGCTTCTTCTATGTTCATAGGTTCAATGAGGGAGACAAATGCAACATGAGAATGCACATTTTTTAACCAAGATCTTGTAGTCACTCCTTTTGAAGGATCACCTAAGATTTGGTCCTTAGGATGGTTATGGACTAATCTCCAAGCGTGAGGGAGTGAAGTGGATCCATTGGTTGGATTTTCACTCTCCTTAGGATCATCTTGGTTTTCATCTTTAGGTTTGTCCTTAGGTTCATCTCCTTTGAGGTTGATTTTATCTACTCCATTTTTAATTAAGTCTAAATCATCAAGTTGATCATCTTTTTTTGAGAATGGGTTTGACTCATCAAACGCTACATGTATAGACTCCTCTAAAACTAATGTACGCCTATTATACACTCTATATGCTTTTGTAGTTAGTGAGTATCCTAGAAAAACAACTTCATCACTTTTTGGATCAAATTTACCAAGGTTTGTTTTGTCATTTAATATATGACATTTGCATCCAAAAACACGAAAATAACCTATGTTAGGCTTTCGCACCGTCCATAACTCATATGCTATCGTATCCAAATACTTTCTAATGATAACACGATTCATGACATAACAAGAAGTACTAACGGCTTCGGCCCCAAAGTATTAAGGGAGTCTATGTTCATTTATCATGGTTTTAGCCATCTCTTAAAGTGATCTATTTTTGCATTCTACAACTCCGTTTTGTTGAGGTGTCCTAGTGGCGGAGAAGTTGTGTTCCATACTATGCTCATCACAAAATATTTCCATGTCCTCATTTTCAAACTCTCTACCATGATCACTCCTAATGCTAATTATGTCATACCCCTTTTTATTTTAAATCTTACGACATAATGTAGCAAAGTGTGTGTGTGCTACATTTTTTGAGCAAAAAATAATACCAATGTATATCTAGAATAATCGTCTACAATCACAAATTCATACACCTTTCCTCTTAGAATTGGCACACGAGTTAATCCAAAAAAGTCCGTGTAAATGTTTTAATGGCCAAGAGGTAGAGACAAGCTTTTTACTTTTGAAAGAGGTTTTTGTTTGTTTGACTAATTGGCAAGCATCCCAAATATTATCTTTTGAGAAATTTGCTTTGGGTAGACCTTTTACTAAATCCTTTTTAGATAATATTGAAATCAAGTCCATGTTATGATGTCCTAACCTTCTATACCATAGCCAACTCTCCTCCTCGTGAGCTACGAAACATTTAACATTTTGGAGGGACAAGTCATCCAGACTAATGGTGTATACATTATGATCCCCATGTGCAACAAAAGCAACATGATCATCATACTTAACTACACATTTATTTTCACCAAAAGAAGCATTATAACCATTATCACACAATTGGCTTATGCTCAATAAATTGTGCATCAAACCATCAACAAGCAACACATTTTTAATGTAAAGAGAAGATGGATTACCTATATTGCCAATTCCGATAACTTTTCCTTTCTTGTTGTCGCCGAATGTCACTTGTCCTCCTTCCTTGCTCTTCAAGCAAGTGAAGAAACTTGGATTTTCCGTCATATGTCGAGAACATCTGCTATCTAGAAACCACTTAGTCTTGGTAGAATCCACCTGCATAGAAGTTGGGCCGAATGTTCGTTGGTCCCCAAGTCATGTTGGGTCAATAAGTGTTAGGGTAGTAGTGCAAGTGTGGTGGTGTATTGGCATGCATGTGAGGGAAATATGGTCCATAATGCCTGTGAGCAGAGGGATAAGGTTTATGAGGCTATGTGTGTGGTCTGAAGTGGGGTATGCTATGTCTCGGCTGAGCATGTGCAGTGGCCTTGACAGGCCTAATAGGGACAGGTTCAGGCAATGGTCTCTTGGGCAACTTGGGTGGTGATTCACCCTTCTTAACCCATACACGTTTCGTTAGTTTTCTGCCCTTAAGCCTATGAATACAAGATGAAATAGCATGCCCAGATTGTCCACAAAAATCACAGCTTTCAGAAGATTTTATTGTGTCTATTACAAAAGAATGTTTCAAAACTGCTTTCTTCTCATTTAGGTTAAATCCCAAACCTTCTTTATTAAAAATACACTTGGTACCAAGATTCAAGTCCAAGTATTTTTCCGCTTGGGTGAACTTGGTTATGATTAAATTCAAATCTTCCACTTTTTGTTTTAGCAAAATGTTTTCTTTTTCAAAATGATTTTCAACTTGATTAGCATGCAATTTCTTTTCTTTTTCTAAGGCTTCAAGTTTAG
>JAULLH010167510.1:0-13340 GCA_035668455.1 Sarracenia alabamensis
GTGGGGGCGAATGGATTTACTAGAAAACTTATAGCAATTTTATACTCTATTTACTCTCTCTTAGAAAATTCTAACAAACAAATAAGAGAATATTCAATGGAAGATAAAATAATTAAAGTGCAAGAAATGAAAAGAGAGGGAAAAGGAAAAGCAAGCCACAACACAAGGTTTATAGTGGTTTAGCCAAATCCAGACCTACGTCTACTCTCTCAAGAGCACTTGAGTTTCCAATAAGAGAAGTGCTTACGGGTGCACTTCAAACCTGATACAAAAGATTTGCAGGCTATCCTCTGACCTAGAAGATTTACAGGCTATCCTCCGACCTAGAAGATTTGAGGTTATCTTCCAACCTTTTATTGTTGAATGTCAATTAAATCCTATTCTTATTTGTAAGGCGAAGCGGAACCTTACTCAGAACAGAGTTGTTGTAGTGGTGGTAGTGATACTCCTTGGTGAGGTGATTTACAATTTAAAGCTTACTACAATGATTTCACTCTCTTTCTCTCTCTCTCTCTCTCTCTCTCTCTCTGTAAATAAAATTACAATCAATGAGAAATATGTAGAGAAGAGTACAATAATTGGTATAGCAAAACCAGAAAGAATCTAACAATAAAGCTCAAAGATTAATAATTTAAAAAATGAGCTGAAAATAGGGGAATTGTTGGTGTGATTATTAATCCCTTTTTCTCTTCTGTTGTCCAACACTTAAGACTTCAAATCTTTCTTCTTAAATAGCCTCTTGTAAGATATGAACGTTGTAGGAGAAGATATAGTCATTAGGAGGAAAAATAGATCCGTTGCAGCACCAGATTTTCAAATTCTCGCACGAAAGTGTCGAACCCTTCTTGAGAAGTGTCGAACCTTTCTTGGTTGCTAAGGATTGTGACGAACTTTCCTTAAAAGTGACGAACTTTTTTTGCACTAGAATTGTGGAAAGTGTTGAACTTTTCTTCCAAAGTGTCGAACCTTACTAAGGTCCGAGGAATGAGAAAAGGCTCTGGATAAAAGTGTCGAACCTTATGAACATTGTGTCGAACCTTTCTCCTGACTCAGTCACAAATGTGTCAACCCTTCCTTCCAAAGTGTCGAACTTTTTCCTTCAAGGCTTCTGGTTGAACCTGGCTTCCAAAGTGACGAATTTTTCATAAAAGGGACGAACTTGCCAACACATAAAGTGTCGAACCTTTTTTCAAATTTTTCTAACCTTTTCCAAAAAATCATCAGGATGAACTTACCCTTGAAAAGGGATGAACCTTTCCTTGGAAGTGACGATCTTGTCTTAAGAAGGGACGAACTTGCCATAGCTGAAAGTGTCGAACCCTTATCCAATGGTGTCAAACTTTTTCCTTGGAGCTTCAATGCTGAGATGTCCTTTGTCTTGGAGAAAAAGGGGCGAACCCTTTTATTGGAACTGACGAACCTTGTTCTTCCTTACAGAAAAGTGTAGAACATTTAGGTCAAAGTGTTGAACTTTTTCTTCGGCTTTGACCTTGGGAAAAAGTGACGAACCTCTAGAATGAATGTGACGAACTTCTTCTCCCTTTAACTAAAAGTGTCGAACTTTCTAACAGCAAGTGTCAAACTTTTTGTCTGCTCAATATGAACTTTGAACCCAAATATTTCATCACTTTAGAGCAGACTTTAACCGATCATATCTTCTTTGTCTGAACTCCAATTTGGGCAAATGATATATGTAAATTGAAGCCCTGGAAGTCCTCTATCTAATGGAACTAGTCTTGAACTCAAATTCCTGCTGTTGAAAGAGTTATCCCTGGAATACTGAAGGCTTGTTAGTTTAAACCTTTGCTGAAAACCACCATGGTGTCGAACCTTCTTCAAAGGTGTCGAACTTTTGTCCTGATTCTTCCTAAAACTAAAATATTTCTTCTTCTAAGACTTCTAACCCTTCTCCTTCAAATACTTGATCATCAAGGACTTAGACTTGAGTCTTGATCTCTCCTTAGCCTAGACTAAAATCAATACTCCCAACTTTCAATTTCTCTTGATTTTTAAAGCAAAACACAAGGTCTCTTCCCTTTGACTATCCACTAGCTTCTTGGAATACTTCAATGCACTACTAGATGTCGAGGATGATGTTATCTCCCTTTGTGTCACCGAGGCCCTTCAGGTAACAAGCAAGCATTGAGCTTTCTTGTACTTCTTGATCAACACATCCAAAGGTGTGACCTTTGCCTCTTCGAGGTATCACTGCTTCCCTTTCTTCATAACCTACAATCTCAACTTTCAATTAGGTTCACACCCTTTTGTTGTCTTGCCTAACTTGAGATTTAGTTATCATCTCATCTTTGACCTTCTTTTGAGCTTCCTTGCTCAATATGACAAGTCGAACCATTTGATGTCTTGACTAAACCATTTTTCTCTTGATTCCCTAAAACTTGCCAGACTCCTAAATCTTGTCTTCTCTTAACTTATGCTGAACTTCAAGATGTATAGACCTGATAAATACTAACACTCATTCAAACAGATTTTTAGTGCAATCAAGATCGAAACAATATGTTTATACATTAAACACATGATGCACATACACAAAGATGATCACAAAGACAAGGCTAACACTTTCCTTAACTACCAATTCAAATGATTGTTAATGTTTAGGCCCTTGATTAATCATGATGATTTTGTAGAAATAACAATTAAATAAATAAATTTATTTGATTTTTAGATCTATCAAAACCAAACTTTATTTAGAATGAAGATGCCAGATTTATCAGGTGAAAGACTAACATCCAAAAGATCAAATCAATTGGTTGTTATAAGTCAAAACAAATAAAGGCTTGATTAAAAGTCCTTTAGGCTAACACTAACTTAAGTAAACTTGATGCTAAGAGTGATGAAGCTATATTCCTTAGATATTCGATAACTTGTAAAGCATATAGGGTATACAAGAAGGGAACCCCAGTTGTAGAAGAATCTATACATGTAGACGAATTTGATATTAATGAAAAGAAACCTATTAATAATCCTAAGGATAATTAAGAGGATACAAAGGATAGTGAAATTCAATATGATGGATCAACCTCACTACCCCATGTTTGGAGATTGGTCTACAATCATCCTAAGGATCAAATCTTAGGAGATCTAACTAGTGGTGTAACCACTATGTCTAGATTACATAATGTGCATGTTTAATTAGTATCTCATATAGAACCTAAAAACATAGATGAAGCCCTTGGTGATGAAGCTTGGATTCCTGCTATGCAAGAGGAGATAAGCAAATTTGATAGAAACCAAGTTTGGACTCTTGTACCTAAGCCTAATGACCTGACAATTATTGGCACCATGTGGGTCTTTAGGAACAAGAAAGATGAACATGGCAATATCACTAGAAACAAATCTAGATTAGTAGCCCAAGGATTCAATCAAGAAGAGGGCATTGATTATGATGAGTTTGCTAAATGCATGCATAATGAGTTTGACACGAGTCTTATGGGTGAATTAAATTTCTTTCTTGGTTTAAAAATTAAACAAACACCTAAAGGGATTTTCATAAATCAATCTAAGTATGTTAAAGAGTTATTAAATCTTTTTAGGATGCATGAATCAAAACCCTTTTGCACACCCATGAGTACTGCAACCAAACTAGATAAAGACGAAAATGCCAAGAGTGTTTATTCAAAACTCTTTAAAGGCATGATTGACAACTTGTTATATTTAACGGCTAGTAGGCCAGATATCATGTTTAGTGTGTGCTTATGTACTCATTTTCAAGCTTTTCCTCAGGAATATCACTTAATCACTGTCAAACGAACATTGAAGTATTTAAAAGGCACAACTAAGTTAGGATTATGGTATCCAAGTCATACATCTTTTGACTAATTGAGTTACTCTGATACTGACTTTGTTGGATGTAAAGTGGAACACAAGAGTACCTCGGGGACATGTCATTTTTTTTGGGACATTCCTTGGTTTCTTGGTCAAGCAAGAAACAAAACTCAGTTGCCTTATCAAATGCTGAAGTTGAATATATAGCTGCAAGTAGTTGTTTTACACAAACATTGTACATGAGACAACAACTTAATAATTTCAAATTGCTTTACGATTGTATCCTCACTTTGTGTGATAACACGTGAAATTTACTTAACTAAGAACCCTATTTAACACTCAGGAACAAAGCACATTGAAATTAAATACAATTTTAATATAGATCATGTCGAGAAGGGAGATGTAGAATTAAAGTTTGTTAGCACTGATATTCATCTTGCTGACTTATTCACTAAACTTCTCCAAGAAGATAGATTTAATAATTTTTTTAGAGAAATAGGCATGATAAATGCTTGTGATGTATAGTTTCATATATCTGACATGCCTCTGTTGAATAGATGATTTAGTGTCAACACCTTCTTATCGACACCCAGTTGTCCTGGGTCGACACCTTTGTAATGTGTCGATACCTTTTTAGCTCTTCAGGAGAGAGAAAAGCCTCAGTAGTTTAGTGTCGTCACCTTGTGTAAAAAATGTCGACACCCTTACGCATCTCCTTGCTTCATGCTTAGAGTCAACCCCTCTTATTACCTGTGCTGACACATTTGTGACTATATATTCTAGGGTTACCTTTTAAACTAGTCACCTATGCGCTAACTCTCTCTAACACTCTTATTTTCCAAAGCGATCTATCACATCTCTCGTCTCCTCGATCCAAAACCCTAATCCTTTCACTCATTCTCGTAAATCCTTCAAAATGCCTCTGAAAAACATGAGAAAAGACTCAAAGTGACCCATGGATGAGAATTTCGCAAACCAAACCCCTAAGAAGATGAAGAAGAAAGCGAAAGTGAGAACTACCACTGCAACAGCATCTGAGTCATCAAATGCTCTTGTTCCATATGATACTCCTCCTGCATCACTCCTCTCTCCTACATCGATTTTTGCTGCCCAAACTGAAATCGTCTCTTTTCTTGATGCGACGATTTCATCTCTAAAAACCTTTGAAGCTCCAATGCAAACACCATTCTGACGAACATTAGGGATCGTGTGGAAGATACCAACCCATCTCTCAACTAAGAGGTTGAATCTCTTCTTGATGCCACACGCGAAGCAATCCAGAAATGAGAAAAGCCACAGGAGCCGTAGCTCAACATATGATTTTTTTTGCTGTTTTAGTGCTTCTGTTTCTTTTTTTTAATGAACGGATTGTAACTTTTAAACACTTCTTGTATCCTTTAAATGCTTTTTGTTGGTCTGACAGTGTACTAATCCTACCGTGATTTAATATTCTTACTCTTGATTCATTGAGGAAATCATATCAATAACTATTTTTCCCTCAAACCTAAGTGCAAGATGGTCTTTGGTTGACTCACTCTAGTTTAGTGATTTTCTTGTGATTAATTGATATGAAACATAAACACCTCAATTGACAAAGGGAAAGAATAACATTAACTGTGCTTGATATATTTTAGTTAATCTTTTCCTATCCTTTATACTCATCAATAGGCATTATTAACATTTTTTTTTTTGGAAAATGAAATGAGAATAACTTATTGAAAATCAATTTGATGTCCTGAAAGACAACCCAAATGGGGGGGTGAATGAGTTGTGTGGCAGATTTTATACTATTTTAAAAAAAATTATTAATAGCAAGCACAATAAAGTATAATTAATGCAGAAAAATAAGGAGAAGGGTTAGAGATACTGCACAGTGATTTATAAAGGTTCGGTCCTTCTGACCTAGTCCTCTCCCCAAATGCCTTGGGAGTTTTGAATCCACTCTAAGCCGATTCTTGAAGTGGGCGAATCGAAGCCACTTACAAAACGGGATAGTTCAGAGGGTCAAACGTAACCCAACCTTTATCAAGGCAAGGCTAAGCCTTTTACAAAAATTAGATGAAGTAAATGAAAAGGTGTGATCCTCCTTTGTGAGGGAATAATACAAATAAAGCTCACTGACAATTTATCACTCTCTCTCAGATAATAAGTGTACAATGAAGGATAGGTGAGAGTGAATGAAGATAAGAGCACAAAAGAAAGTAGCAGCAGAAGATAGAACAGTAATTTTCTGAGTTCTTTGCTAAACGTGGTAGGGCTTGATCACTTGAATTGAATGTTAGAGTAAATTCTTGTATCTCATCTTCAAAACTTCGAGCTTTTATATCTTCTCTTGAAATTATGACCGTTGGGGTCAAATACGCTCCAAAACATTTCCTTTCTAAAATGCGAATTTTGAAATCCCGAAGCTATCTTTCGAAAATTCTCAGGATGTGTCGAAAAATCTTGCGCGTGCAAGGAACTGTCGAAAAATCTATGGATTTGTCGAAAAATGTTGAGGAACATGATTGAGAAATTTTTCGAAAATTCCTTAGAATATTCGAAAAACATTGTCGCCTTAGGAGAGAGAAAAGTCTCGGTATCTTTTTTGACGAAATTTGTGTCGAAAAATTCTTCTCTTTTCTTCTCCTTCGTCCAAAAATGATGATGTTTTTGACGAAAAATGCTTGATACTTTTGACGAAAAAAAGATGCATGAGCCAAGGAGCATTTTTATCGAATAATCCTTACATTTTTCGAAAATTTCTTTCTTGTAAAATTGATGAACTTGTTTGTTTTTGACGAAAAATTTGTTATTGCCTTTGTGCATCAATATTGTCGAAAAATATCTATGTTTTTGACAAAAATTTTATACTTCAAAAACATTTTTCATACTTTGAGACTTGATAAAAATTTGACTTTCATATCAAACTAAAAACTTTTTAACAAAAATTTAATCACCTATAATAAGAAAATAGTTAGTCTTGGTACCTAAACTTCCTGAAAAAATACATATAAACACAGATACAATATTAGTATCAAAACAAAATCAATTCTTTGTTATAGTTCAAAACAAGGAAATACTTTATTGAATAACCCTTGGGTCAACATGATTGATAACCAATGTCTCAATGTAAAAAACTACAAGGATTAACTCAAGAATACATAGTTCATTTTATCTCTCTATTAACGGTGAAATGTGAACTCTGTGCCTAGAAGTAAGATACTTGATAAAGCATAAGATAGATCCAAAAACTATCACAAAGAGATGAGCAATGCACTTAAAATAAGAAGACAAACCCAAAATATTTGGACCTCAATATATGCGCACAAACCTTAGCCTAGTTAACCAAGAGGCACACACATGACATCTTGCCCATTTTCTAAAACCAAGCCAAAACATGGCCAAAACACACTTCTAATTCTTATGTGTGATAATTGTGATGCACAAAAAGGATAAAGATAACAATTGTTTGTTATAATTTTTGTTATCGAAAGGGACGCAAGAACAAAGAAATACACTGAACATAGGCGGTTTACTCACATAGAGTAACGACTTACATATACAACAGGCAGATGTTCAATAGAGGAACTAGACAATGAAAAACATCTTAAGGTAAACCATGGATGTGTGTCAATCTAGATCAATAACCGTAAGGGCATAACAAAATGACTAAAAATAAAATCGAATTGTGAATTATAAGCGTCAGGCTCCTAATGAGTATGTGCAAATAGATGAGATATCATGACTATCAACACATAGTATAAATACAAGCATAATTATATATGAAAGAGGAAATTCCAAATTACATAAAAATTCATCAAATAATTTTGTTATGTAAGAGTAGTACTCATCTCGTATCACATTCATTTCCATGATGCATGCAAAGCACACAGGCATGCAAGAATGAAAAATAAAGAGAAATAAAGGTATATAGATAATATTTCTCGCAACACCTCAAGTTGATACACAAAGAGATATGAACAAGAGGAACAGAGATACTGCTTAAATTCAACATGATACATATATCATGACAAGCCAGAATGGTATACAATAAGATACAACACGAGGAAACCATGGAAAACACACACACACACACACACACACACACACACACACATTAGTTCATAGAATCCTACCCTGAGGACATTCTGAGTGACTCAAAGCTAGAGAATTCTAAAGGCTTACTGAAAATCTCAGGCTTTTGATCTAGGGTTGGTCTGAATGATAGAGAGACAACACCATCCTCAACTAAATCTCGAATGATGTGATGTCGAATGTCAATATGCTTGGTTCTAGAATGTTGAACATGATTTTTGGAGATATTAATCGCCCTAGTGCTATCATAAAACACAGTCATAGTATTTTGAATAATGCCACGATTATGAAGCATTTGCCTCATCCAAAGTAACTGGGTCTAGCAACTACCCGCCGCTATATATTCCACATTGGCAACGAATAAGGAGACGTAGTTCTTATTTTTGCTATGCTAAGCAACTAAGCAGTTACCTAGGTAAAAGCAACCACCATAGGTACTTTTACGATCATCCACATTGCCAGCCCAATCGGCATCCGAGAAGATAGCAAGATTCGAAGTGGTGTCACGTGGGTACTATAACCAAATGTTAGTGGTGCCTTTAATGTAGCGTTTAATTCTTCGCTTCACAATTGTAAGGTACAATGCCTTGGGAGAATCTTGAAAGCGAACATGCTACGGTAAAGAATAGGATCAACGTCAGCACCACCAATGTCTTTGCCTAGTTTAAGGCTGGTACATATTGGAATGTGTGCCTCATTGGCCAACTCGAGACTAAACTTCTTGACAAGGTCAAGAGAATAAGTCGTTGCGAGACGAAGATACCACTCGATAGCTGCCAAATATAAAAGCCCATAAAATAGCTACGTTCACCGACTAAGCTCATTTGAAATTCATGGCTCATTTGGGCAGCAAACTGGTGCAAAAGTTTGTCAGACATAGATCCAAACACAATATCATCCACATAAATTTGACTAATGAGGAGATTATGCTCAATATTTTTAATGAACAGAGTATGATCACTTCTCTTTGAACAAATCCAGTGTTGAGGAGAAAGACAGTAAGTCTCTCGTACCATGCTCGTGGAGCTTGTTTGAGCCTATAAAGAGATTTTCGCAATTGAAACATATGATGGGGTTGGTGGGGATCCTCAAACCCCTTGGGTTATTTAAGATACACTTCTTCCTTAATGTCACCATTTAGGAGGGCACTTTTTACACCCATTTGATATAACTTGAAGCAGAGGCAACAAGCTAGAGCAAAAAGCATCCGTATGGATTCAAGGTGCACGACTGGCGCAAAGGTTTCATCAAAATCTATTTCCTCAACATGGGATGAGCTTTGAGTAACCAGTCTAGTCTTGTTGCGAACAACATCCCCATGCTTATCCCTCTTATTTTTAAAGACCCATTTGTACCGATAACGTGGGAGTTTCTTGGGTAAGGGACAAGATACCATACATTGTTGCCTTTAAAATGATGTAGTTCCTCTTGTATAGTCATAACACAGTGCTCATCACAAAGAGTCTCTTCAACCTTTTTGGGCTCAAGATAGGAGGTATAGCAATTGTAGGTGGCCTCGTTTTTCCTATGCAATTTTCTCTGAGTTAGCATACCTTCTCTAGAATTGCCTATTACTGAGTCAATTAGATGGTTAAGACGTACTCGTGATGAGACTACCAAGGGAAGAGGAGACAAGAAGGAAGAGAAAGGAAAAGAATCCTTAACAAGAAGAGGAACCATGGAAGGAGGAGAATGAGATGCCTCAACTAAAGATGGAACCAAGGTTTCAAAGCTGCCACAATCAGCAACTTTTTCAACATTTGACTCCACTTGGCTAGTGATGTCGACATCCATAATTGGAGATGAATTCTCTTGAACCCCAAAGCCTTCCCACAGTGAATCATCATGTAAAGAGGATGATCCACCAAATGATGAGTCATCCACGATGACGTTGGCCTACTTAACAGGAGATAATATGCCCAGATTATAGACACAATAGGCTCTAATCAGCGTAGAGAACCCCAAAATATGCCCTCATCACTTTAGGAAACAAACGTGATAAGGGATTCACTATCACGTAATATATAGCACTTGCTACTGAAAACCAGAAAATATTTAACATTTGGCCTTTTTCCATTACATATTTCATAGGGTGTATGTTAACTTTCCGACCTAAGATACACACGATTAATGGTGTAACAAGTTGTGTTGACCGCCTAGAACCCAAAGTGTCGAGGAACCTTTTTAGCGTGCAGCATGACTCTAGCCATATCTTGGACGGTCATATTTTTTCTCTCAACAACCCTGTTTTGTTGAAGAGTGTGAGGATCAGAGAATTCATGTTTATACCCCGTCTGGTGCAACACGCTTCCACTTCAGAGTTTTCAAACTCCCTTCCGTGGTCACTACTAGCATGGGAAATGGTATACCCTTTCTCGGCTAGAATCCTTTGACATATGGTCTTAAAATAACCGTATGCATCAGAGTTTTCTCCAAGGAATCCCACCCAGTTGTATCAAGAATAATCGTCGACTATGACGAGAATATAACATTTCCTACTGAGGATTTCGGTGCAAGTAGGATCCATGAGATCTATATGAACCAATTCAAGAGGCTGTGCAGTGGCACATAGATTGGTGTGTTTGTGGGTACATCTAATTTGTTTCCCCATTTGAAAGTCACCGCACACTAATCCTTGCCACTGGAAATCTTAGGGATGCCTTTAATGAGTTCTCGGCTCATAATTTTACTCAACTCTGGGTAGTTCTTATGACCAAGGCATTTGTACCACATTTTAACTTCATCAAGAAGGACTCTATTGCACACATTATTTGCATCAGGTATAATGCAGTATCAATTGTCAAAGGATCTAGTCCCCTTAATAACACAAGTACCCAAAGGGTCAAATACGATGCACTCATTACATGTAAATTGTACATTAAAGAAATTGTCACAAAACTGACCAATAGTTAACAAGTTAGCCTTTAATCCATTAAAATACAACACATCTTCTAGTTTAGGAAGATCAGGAGAAGTAATAACACCGTTCTCAATAATTTTGCCTTTATTTCCATCCCCAAATGTGACATTTCCACTGTTATATTCTCTGAAGGAGGCCAACAGGGATTTGTCTCCCGTCATATGCCTTCAGGATGCACTGTCCGGATACAGCTTAGAGGTATCCTGGCTTTTTAAGACAGTGTGGGCGACATTAAATTTTGTAGGCATTCGACACATAGATGATCTATCATTATGTGATGAGGAAAGTTCAAGATCTTCAGGCAAGGGTGGTAATAGGGTTGACCCAAGAGCCCACATTCCTCAAAGTATTGGTTTCCCTCTTAGGAGTAGAAGAACGAGAATCAATCGAGGCCATGGATAGGTTGTTGACCTTTGTGACTAACTCATTCAAAGGGCTTGCAATCTCAAGGCAATCTTTCATTGGCGAAGAGTTCATAGCTAGATAAAGGATTAATTCAGGAGGTTAGTCCTTAATATGAGTACAAGGCTCTAATACCAATTGAAAATTAGTTATGAACCGCTCAAATAAACGTAGATGGGGGGTTAATAGGTTTATCGCTGATGAAACAAAAATTAAATCAATTAATGAAAAATTAATTTTTCTTCCTAACAAAAAAATGTATAAGTTAGAGAACGATATCAAAACCACAAATGCATAAGTAAATCAAGAACCACAAATACGGAAGGATGTAATATGAAAACCCTAAGGAACTCCCCCAGGATAAAAACCACGGAACCAACACACAACAGAAACTTTACACTATAAATCAAAAGGTTTACAAGAATGAATAAATTAGGAATTATATATGTTACCTAACGTGGTCACGTATTGTCAAAACTTGATGTGGCTCCCTAAAACTCTTCTTGATTTCATAGTCGTTAAACTCTCGCTCCTTGATCAATGAGACATTCTGTCTTCACTCCGATCCAAGCAAGTATGTGGTGTACATGCAAGGTTGTTGACAATATGTGATGAAATAAAATACATACTCTAGACTATTAACACATTTTTGTGCGATAATAAAAATACATCTTGAGAAAATAGGGTGCTTGATAATACACTATGCACACTAATAAAAGGCTAAAATGAGGTCTTATGTATTTTATGTCATTGACAGTTGAGACCGAAAAGTTATGTGTTTGGGTGCTCAAATGCATAACGAACCCGTGCGAATGCCAACATGTGATCGAACGAGCCACAGACCTACCACGAAAGTCATAACAGCATTTATGATCTAATTTAATGCGACGCTCGAGCCTTGCTTAAACGTTATGCAAACTTTTCAAGAGTGTTCGAGCCCATATCAAACGCTCATCAAACATTGATGATGACGATGTGATAAAACATATAAGCATTCGAACGTATATCGAATGCCAACGAATTCCACATTAACGAGGCTCTCATCAAGTCCAAAAATATGACATACAATATAGTGGCATTCGAGCGATCGGAAAACAGATCGCGAACCCTATCGAATGCCAAGCGAATGAAGATCTTGTCAAGTCTAAAATATTAGACATAAAAGGTAGTGGCGATCGAGTGGCCCACGAACGGATCGCAAACCCTATCGAATGCCAAGCGATTGTGAGTGTCAGTTCTATCAACAGCTTTCAGACATTTAGAAATCGTTCGAGTGCATGACAAACGCCCAGTGGATGGTCGAGCACAAAGAGAACGCCTGATATTTTTTTATGATTTTTAGTCCGAAAAATATTGGGTTGGGATCTAAAATAAACCTAACACAATACAATATATGAAGGTGTAGTATATTGGTGCATGACATAAAACTACTCAACTTAATCCAAAGCTAAAAACTGTTAGAGAGGGACAATGATGTAAAATCAGTTAGTAATTAGTTAGAAGTAGTAGTCAACATCAGTTAGTTTGTTAGGTGAGTTTTGTTACATGTACGTGAGTATATAAAGGAGTGTCCTGCACATTTCTTTGTAATGTGGAAATACATTTCATTTTTTACATTTCATTTCTCTCACATGGTATCAGAGCATATATTGCTCTCATGAGTGTCGATCCTCCAACGAGTGATCTTGTTTTTAAGAGTGCGGATTTTTCCTTCATTTTGTCTCTCATAGATCCTCCTTTTTTTCATCTTGTCTCTCATGAGTTCGTCGTTCAATGGCAACATCTTCAACTTCGTTTTCAATCCCTACGAATGTTACTCCTCTGATCTCAAATCTTAGTTCTCTTGTCACAGTATGACTCGATTCAACAAATTATGCACTCTGGAGAAGTCAGATCCAGAATGTTCTTCGTGCTACAGATCTGTTTAGCTATATTGATCCTATGCGCAAAGTCCTGTCCGAGACAATCATGGATAGCGAGGGTAAGGAAATTTGACACCCTAAGTTATTGACTTGGAAAACAGTAGATCTACAACTACTCAATTGCATTGTTGCAACTCTGTCAACCGCAATTTATGCTCTAGTGATTAATCTCCATTCGTGTTTAGAAGTGTGGTTATTTCAAGAGAAGAGATTCACCTCTCTCTCTCTCTCTCTCT
>JAULLH010168608.1:1464-13327 GCA_035668455.1 Sarracenia alabamensis
AGACTTTGGTCGAGGGATGCCCAAGGGGTGCGTTGATTTTTCGAAAAAGGGGGTAAGTGTCCGAATGGGGATGGCCACTATTCAGATGGTTTTTGGTCCAGAGAATGGTAATCTGGATGCACATCCTAATGGGAAGCATTTAATCGGGATGGGACTTCCCTTCGGTGGGACGTGTTTCAGGAGGGATGCCTAAGGGGTGCGTCGATTTTTCAAAAAAGTGGTTTAGTGTCTGAATGGGGATGGCCACTATTCAGACGGTTTTTGGTCCAGAGAATGGTAGTCTGGATGCACATGCTAATGGGAAGCATTTCGTTGCGATAGGCATCGAGATGGAACTTCCCTTCGGTGGGACGTGTTTTAGGTTGGGTCTTGTGACTTCAGACGAGTGTCTGGATAGGTTGTTTTGCATCCAGATAGGTTTGGTCCCATTCAGATGGTTTACGATGGTTTAATATTCGCATCTTTACGAGATGACAACACATTGATTACATGCGTCGTAAATTGTCACGTTGATTTAATTTTTTATCTAGATAGGTTTGCAACGTCCGAAAGATTTTGATTTCTAGGCTAATAAGTCATCTAAAATGGCAGTTATGTACTAGGTGTCCTTTAGATTTCCATCCGGACGGGTTTAGAGCATCCAGACAGATGATGTTTGGTCTGTCATGCAAGAATATGCTTTGAATTAATGGTTAGGATCTTGTTCCAACTTGATGGTGATGAGTCGTTGGGATGGTCTACGTCCCGTACAAACAATTTTGGACCTTTGGGACAATTTTTGACTCTTTATTTTTTTGGCTACAAAACTAACTTAATGTAGCCTTTTAAATTACTCAACTTTTTTATATATTCTACTTTCTAAATTACTCAACATTGATTTAACTACTTTAAACTACCTCTACTATAATCTAGGCTAATTGACTGCTTGAGCTACCCTCAACATGAATACAGTGATGTCCTCATCGATGTAGCATCCAACACAAACTTATGATTGGCTAGGTTCCTTCCCAGCTAGGGCTATGTTTAACGTCTTTAGCAAGACATAGCCAACAGATTACTCAGCTGGCAGTGGGGGATTGGAGAGATTAATAGATTCTATCGATAGGTCTATTAAGATACCTTTAATTTACGGTTTCTTCCTCTTCCCATTGATAGTGAGTAACTTGCCAGTTTTAGGTTTAGTAGCTGACAGGCATCATGTGGGTAAACTCGGGTTACAACATATGGGTCTTTCCACTCAGATTGCGATTTTCCGGTGAATAAACGTAATTTGGTTTTGAACAACCAGACTCTTTGTTGGGGTTGGAACGTTTTCCGATGGATGTGTTTACAGTGGAAAACTCTAATTCGAGCCTTGTAAATCCAGGCATTGTCATAAGCCTCATTGGGTAGTTCTTCTAACTCACTAAGCTGAAGTCTCCAGTGGTTGCCAATGTTTGGCATATCAAAATTAAATGTCTTTATTGCTCAATATGAGCGGTGCTTAAGTTCTATGAGTAGATGACATGGATTACCAAAGACTAATCGATATGGGGTCATGCCAATAGCGGTTTTATAAGCTATCCTACATGCCCAAAGAGTGTCATCCAATCTTTCGGACCAATGTTTACGATTAAGACGGACGGTTTTAGTCAATATATTCTTTATTTTCTCGTTTGATACTTTGACTTGGCCATTAGTTTGTGAATGACATAGAGTGGTTATCTTAAACGAGATTGAGTAGCATCGAAGTAAGGTAGTGAAATACTTATTCATAATGTGCGTATCGCCGTCACTGATGATATCTGGTGAGAAACAAAATCGAGAGAAGATATGACTTTGAAAGAACTTAATCACAACCTTGTGATCATTTGATTTGACACGTAGTCCATAGCAACGAATATATACTCAAAGTCGAAGGATGATGGAAACGGTCCCATAAAATCAATGCCCCAAACATAAAAATTTTTTACGATTAAGATTGGGTTTATGGGTATCATGTCTTTAGCAGAGATTGTGCCGGTTTCATGACAACATAGGTAGAAGCAACAGAAACCATGTGCTTCCTTAACAATGGAAGGTCAGTAGAAACCACATTGTAGAACTTTGGCGGCTGTCTTCTTTCCACTAAAAGGTTCGTCATAGGCATGCAAATGAAAAAGTTCAAGATGTTCTCCCCCTTGATTTCTGGGATACAATTCCTAATGACTTGATTGGGACTGTACTTAAAAAGCTCGGGTTCCTCCTAAAAGTAATATTTAACTTGAGAGAGGAACCTATCCTTTTGTTGTTTTAACTAGTTAGTTGGTGTGCGACCTACTACCAAACAGTTGACAATACTGGCGTACCAGGGCAGTTGTGAAACTGTGACCATAAAAAGTTTCTCGTCTGGGAACGAGTCTCTTACGGGAACAGAATCACTACATGGCTCGACTTAGAGTTGGGAGAGGTGGTCTACTACCGAGTTTTCAGTTCATTTCTTATCACGGATCTTGATGTTAAATTGTTATAAGAGTAGGATCCAGCGAATAAGTATAGGTTTAATGTCCTTTTTTGCCAACAAGTGCTTAAGTGCGACATGATCGGTGTAGACTACCACTTTATACCCTATAAATTATGATTGAAAATTTTCCATCACAAAAATTACTACCAGCACTTTCTCAGTGGTTGGGTAGTTCATTTGAGCATCGTTGAGAGACTTGTTGGTGTAATAGAAAGAATAGGAACTTTATTCTCTCTTTGTCCAAAAAGAAGTTCTACGGCGTAGTCTGATGTGTGAAACATGATTTCAAATGGGATCGACAAATTTGGTGACTGCATGATGGGGGTCGTGGATAGAGTATGTCAGAGTTGCTCAAAGGCATGCTGTCATTTGTCATAAAAGACGAAAGTAACATCATTGAGGAATAGATCGCACAAGAGTTTGGAGATTTTTTAAAAATCTTGTTTGAATCACCGGTAAGCTGGGGTGTCCTAGGAATGAGAGTATATGCCTAATGGATGATGGGGGCAGGAGCTTAAATATCAAGTCTAGTTTGGCCTTATCAACTTTTACTCCTCTTTTGGATACTATGTGTCCTAACATGATTCCTTGCTGAACAATTAAGTAACTTTTCTCTCAGCTAAGTACCAGATTTGTCTCTAAGCATCGCTTTAAGGTTAAATGGGAGAGACAATTCTCAAATGAGGATCCAAACATGAAGAAATAATTCGTATATACTTCTACAAATTTTTCAACCATGTCCAAGAAGATAGACATCGTGTAACATTGAAATGTGGCGGGTGCATTGCAAAATCCAAATGGCATGCGTCGATAAGCGAATGTGCCAAACAGACACGTGAATGTTGTCTTTTCTTGGTCTCCAGGATAAACTGCCACTTGATTGTAGCTGGAATAACCATCCAAGAAATAATAATAACTTTGGTTTGCTAAATGCTTTAGGAATTGATCTATAAAGGGCAACGAAAACTGATATTTTTGGGTCATGGTGTTAAACTTTCTATAGTTAATATGTACACGCGATCCAGTGGTTGTGCGGTTTAGTATTGCCCCTCATGTTTCATTAAGTAGTATGGTGAGCCCCGATTTCTTGGGTACAACTTTGGTTGGGCTCACCTATTTCCTATCAGAGATGGGGTAGATTATACCCGCATCAAGCAATTTTACGACCTCCTACTTAACAACTTCTTTCATATTCGAGTTTAATCGTCAATGTATCTCTTGAGTTTGTTTGACATCCTCTTCACAATAAATGCGGTGCAAGCAGATGGACTAGTTTATCTCTTTTAAGTCTATTACTGTCCATCCTATAACTCCCTAATGAGTTCTTAACACCTCGGTCAGTTGTTGTTCTTGGTTAGATAAAAGATCTAACATTACAATGACTGGAAGAGTACTTTCGGGGCCTAAAATGAGATATTTGAGTGAAGCCGGGAGTGGCTTCAACTCAAGTCCAGATAGAGTATTTAAGGAAGGTAGGGCAGAGATAGAAGAATGTAAGGGCAGGTCTTCAAAACGAGACAACCACAGAGGTGTCTCTAGGTAACTAGCCGTTTTTGGCTCGACTTGGGATTCAGTAATGGTAGGATTAAGCTCGAGGATGTCTTCCCTAAAGTAGGCTAGACAGGTCTCTAAGGGGTAATCTGTGAAGATTACGGGAATGGCTCATTGGGTTGCCTCATCGATTTCGTCGACTACAGAGTTTCGTGTTCCCGAATGAAATGTCCAATACCTCAGTTCAACAATTGATGCAAGCATTTTCCATTGCAAAAAAATTGGCATCCAAGAATTATAGGAGTCTGCCTTCTTATGTTTAGATCTTGCTCGATGTCTAACATAATGAAATCGATAGGGATTAAGAACTTATTAATTTTGATAAGTAGATCCTTGATGATTACACGTGAAATTTTAACTAACCGATCAACCAACTGAAAGGTGACATATGTTGGTTTAAGCTCGTTGAGACCAAATTACTCATAAACTGAATATGCAAGGAGATTCCTGCTAGCTCCTAAGTCCAATAGTGCTCGGTTGATATGGTGATCACCGATGGAACATGAAATAATGGGTATCCATAGGTCTTTCAACTTTAGGACAAATTCATAACCTAGGACAAATCTAATGTGCTCAATTAGAAGCACTTTCTTGGGGACGCCTATTTTTTTTTCCTACGCTTCTGAGTGCATTAATATTTTAAGAACTTAGCATAGGAGGGTGCCTTTTTAATTACATCAAGAAAGGATAAATTGATTTTGATTTGGTTGAAAAGATCTAGCACGCCATTCATTTGGGGTATTTTCTTTCTTAATGATGCTTGCTCGTTGAGGCATGTTGGAAACATTGCCCTCGATTATTTTGGTTGGACGAGAGGGGTAATCATTGAGTCCTGAAATGGGTTGGTCGGTAGGGGTTATACATCATCAGATGATGTCGGAGTGGGTACTGGCTGACTAGTTTTAGAGTCATCAGGCGGCCCATCGACTGTCGGTTAGTTTGGTTTAGGTGGGCATGTTTCTAAATCTTGATCGTTCCTAAGGGTCATAACAACCTCAACTTGCTTGTGATATACACCACTGTTGCTCAAGATGCTATCTACTACTTATTAGCCTTTTGGATTACCGATAGGCTGACTAGGTAATTTGTCGTCATGTAGGCGGTTAAGTGTTGCAACTATCTGTCCGACTTGTGTTTTTAACTTTGTTATGGACTAAGAATGGGAGCTTAGAAGTTGAGTTTTCATGTCTAAGTCCTTTAATGCTTTGAGAACAGTCTCCTCAAAGCATGAGGCTTGAGGGGTCATGGTAGGTACTTACTGCTGTGGGGGCACGGTAGGGTGCTGATTATAGAAATTGTTACATGCAGGCCTAGTGACACACCCCGACCCGATTAATCTAATTTTTTTTATTTACTGTCAAGAGAATTAAAATAAAATATGAGATACTAAACTTTCTATTTGGTTTAAAAAAATTGTTAGATTTGAGTCAAACTTTAACGACTTAAAAAAAAGAATATTTTTGGATTTAAAACAGGTTATATAGGGCCTTGAATCTGCCTTTAAAATGACCATTCGGTAACCCAAAATTAGTTAACATCATTAAAAAAATTTGTAACAGAAAAAAATAGGGGTCCGCTCGAGCGGACATCACTACCACTCGTGCAGTAGTTGCAGACTCAACCTAGTGAACCTAGACTCTACAACTGATTTTCAAGTTAGCACCACAAATTCTCATTTTTTGCAATCCATTTAAAACAATAATAGACCCCATACATTCATCCAAACTCAAAATAATTAAAGAGAATTTAAATTAAGTTCATCAATAATAAGTTCCCGACACACTTAGAAAAACTTTATTCAATTATTGTTCCTTCCTTGAATTTGTAAGCTTTAAGCATACATTTCGGATTTCACAAGAACCTTACCCTAAACGTGTACCGAACCAGAAAAATCTCCTGCACCTCACATGCATACGTCAAGCACTAAAAGAGAGTTACGACAACATAAGTTTGAAATCATAAATTTATTTCATGATCTCATAACCACAAAAATACAAACCACTACTATTAATGTAATATTTGATGCAAGTCCTCCATTAGCTAGGCTTCAAGCTTCCTTGTGTTTCTCCTTATTACCTAAAATGTTATTGCACAACCGGGCTGAGCCCAAATTAGGAAAATGACTAATTCTAATTCCTAATCATGCTATATACTGTGATTATACAAATGTTCAAGTGCAAACCATAATAAAACAAGTTAGGACTTATTTCCCTTAGTTATATTTCATTTCTCATTTCAAAACCACATTTTACATAATCAATGTTAAAAGAATTTTCTTGTGTTTTCATTTATACAAATACTTTTGTGGTTTTATAGAAAATTTCCCATTTTATTGATAGGCATTCTCATCATTTAAGTTTTCAAATTATTTATCTTTTCCAACATATCTGTTCTATTATCATTACTTTAATTCCTTAGCTCTTCATTTATGGATTTTAACTAAAGGACCGCAACCCGAATTATATCTTCCTTTACAAACATTCACCGAAGGACCACATCCTTAATATAATGAGATCTCAGATATTGGCTCCGTACCCACAATTTCTTTATAGACTTTCACCAAAGGGTCGCAGCCCCAATATATTATGTTTGCATTTTCCAATTATGGCTCCACGCCATTTATTTCTAACATTCATTCAAATAATAATGATTCATACATCCATTTTTTTTCAATTTATCAATCATTTATTATCAAACACAAGTTCTCATTTGAAGTTAGTTCTATATTCAAATTTACCACCAAATTTCAATATAATGTGAAAGTTTCATATTCATAGCCAAATCTTCTTTTTATGCTTAAAATCTTCATGATCCATGTTAAGTATTCGGTATAAGATTACTGCGACTCATAACAGACATGGATTTGGGTACTCGACTCTCATAATGATCTCCAACAAAGAAGAAAGAGTCTCTATCAAAAGGGCAAATAAAAACACTTTTTCGGTCACAATCAATAGAAGCTCGAAAAGAGACTAACCAATCTATACCCACAATAATATCGAACGAAGATACGTCAAGGATGATAAAATCGAACACCAAAATACGATCAGTAACCTCTAACTGGCAAACCCTACACACATATCGCAAGGATGTAGTTTCCACCGAAGGTGTCTCGACTAACAAAGCTCTCTTTAAAGTATCAATTTCCAAACCCAACGCATATACAAATGAAGAAGATATGAAGGGATGCGAGGCTCATGTGCCAATGAGTACGCTAATACAAGAACGATATACTAGAATAGTACCTCTAATCGTTGAGGGTCCCGCAATAGACTCCTGTGCAGTAGAAGGAGTGGCTTCATCACGACCCACCATAGAATATACTCTTCCTTGAGTCTGACTTCCAACTCCTATACCCCTAATTGCCTCAATGATTGGAGCGATGAAGATCCCTCTACGGCACGATTGGACTGTGTGCCTACTTGTTGTGTCCTTTTATTCCCTTGACGATTTTGTAATGCAGATCTTGAGTTCCTAGAATTCCTCGATTGCCCCCTCCTTGTGGGAATTCACGTGGAAATGCTCCATATGTCCACACTGATAATAAAAAGGAGAAGCCCTTTCTCGTATATAGCCATGCTATTGCTACCATATCTTAGGGTAATCAGAATCTATATGTTCTATTTGTCTGCACCGATAACAAGTTGACTCTCTAGACTGTAAACATCTAGTAGAGAAGATGGATGGTGCGGGGGTCACGTTGGGTTGTGGAGGTATACCTCCGAATGATTAACTAGACTCTCCTGATCTTTAATTTTTATGTGGACGTCCTTCTGATTTTCTACAAGAACCTCCTTGATGAAAATGTCCTTCTCAAATTTTGTGGCTTTCCGCTAGTGCAAACTCAACTTGCATAGCCACCTCAACAATATCAGTATATACTCCAAATGATGCTACGGTCAATCGGTCTTGATTGCTGGACGTAAACCTTTCACAAAGAATTTGATACACAACTCCTTCGTGGCTACCATCTCCGGGGCATAACGTGATAGGCTTGTGAAACGCACCCCATACTATATGACTAACATATTCCTTTGAATAAGTGTTAATAGCTCTTCACGGTAAGCATCTCTAGACATCCTAGGAAAGTATTTCTCAAGACACCCCCAAGTAAAAGAAGCCTAGGTACCATCTACTGTTGTTTGTGTGAACTTCCACCATTCCCTAACATCATCTTTCAGTTGAAAAGTAGTCAACCAAACTCTCACTTCATCTTTTCTCTCTTCAATGTATCTAAGATGTTAGTGGTCATTTCTGCCCACTCTGTTGCAGTTCTGCGGTATAGCACTCCCAAGAAGGTATGCGGATCCAGTCATTTAAATTCCTGCATTGCCACTAAGGCCCATGGCTCAGAAGGTCGGGCTCCCTCTCTAACTATTTCTATCAGAGTTCACATTGTTGGAAGCACTTCCTATATCACATTAACTCCACCCTCATGCCCTGGTGGAATGTTCACTTCTTCTTCTACTAATGTTTCATTAGTGGCTTGGCCATGATCTCGACCTTAGCCACGTCCACGTTCCATGATATGAGTCTACATAGGAAAAGAACATTATTGAAAAGAGAATAGATAACAAGATTCAAATAACTCAATCACCCTTTAGAATAAATTTCAAACTCTAAGTCATGTAACATCAAACTTCATATTCACACATACCACATAACGAGGAGGACCCATTGGATTGACTCGCCAATCTAGCTAAATCATTCGGATTTTCAATTTTAAAAGACGTTAGTTAGACACCCTTTCAACTAGAATCCCAAACCAGTACCCCTGATGCACGAGGCAAGACTTACCATCCTCAGAATCCATCCTCTATATTCACATATACCACATATCATGCATAGGTAATTCACATCGCAAATTTAAACACCCAAGCACACCAGTACATGAATGCCCACAGAAACAACTCTCGCGTCATAACCACACATGTTTCACGTGTCGAAGCCGCGCAGCGAAAAGTTCAAAAAAGTTTCGACAACGTGACCATAAAAAATGTCGTATCGTGTTTTTCACGAAAAAAACTGATATTAAATCATTGTTTCATTGTAGAAACTTGTTAGAAAATTTTCTTAGAATGTCGAATGTCAATTCCGAGACCACCTTTGACCTTGTCACGTATGACACGACATACGACATAACTCCGACGAGTGGGCACCGAACCAAATCGTCGTAGAATTTTTTCTTGGCTTCACACACACTTTCTTGTCTCGAATATGGAGCAAAATTGCAAAAAAATATGGGAGGGAAGAAGAGGGGGTGGCGGCTTTGTATGGGAGAAGGAGTCTTGTGTGTTTTGGAATTCATATATTACAAATATATATAATTCCATACCTTTCAATCTCCATACCATATATGATACATGCAATATAGTAACAATATATTTAGAGACCAAAATAAACTTATCCCATCATCCTAGGGCCGACCACCTAAGGAGTAATCCCTTGGTTTCCCATTTTCCGAAATTACCCCCAGTTATTTAATTTAATAGCGCGATCCTCTCGTCGACAAAACCCACGGTCAAATTAAATTAAATAATTCCCGAAACCAATAATAAATTATACTGTGTGTATAATGTGCTACATGAGGGATCACGAGGAATTATAGGACTCGAGCTAATCGTACAAGAAAACCGGATATCCATAACTCAATCCCCGAGTTTGATCCTTACCCGCACAAATTAGAACTTATTCCACTAAAGGCCCTAACTAAACTCCCGGCCTCACCCGAATTATGTCTCGAGTTTCCAGTTATCAATAGCACTGATATCTCCACACATTTAAGATATGGATCCCCAATAATTAAATTAGGTTACTGACAACCCGGTTTAATTAACCTCCTATCCTTATAACCACGCCGCTTATCCTTTTGAATATACCGAATTACAATATCCACTGGCCAGGTTGGCATAACCAAACCTATAAGAAAAGCACACGATGTGGAACTCCCCAACCTAAATTGGACGTTGTTTTTTTGGGTAATTAAGTGTTTTATAAAGACAGAAACTTACACAATTTCAAGGGGCATTCCCTAGGCCTTACAACCCAAAAGAACCCCACACAGATTACCCAAAGAGAAAGAAAAAATTACAAGATAACAACCGTACTCTAATCCCAAATATAGTCCACCACCCAAAAGATGACAAACGTACTCAAATAACAAGAGGGCATCTCGGAAAAGATACCCACCAATACACAAAACCACAATTGGACCCGGGCCAATTAACCACACCCTTCCTTCATTTTGGACTCCTTACGCATGGCCCCTCCTTTCGTAGGGGATGACCGTAGGTTGGAGGAGAGAGGCGGGAAGTGAATCTCTTGAGGAGTAGGCACTTCATTAACACCATATATACTACAACCTTGCTCATTATCTTGCTCCACTTGATTTCCAAAGGCCCCGACCCTGAACTTCAGATGGGCCCTTTTCTCAGGTAACTGAGAAGACACCTTGCCCTCATTCTTAGTTCCAATATTCATTTGAGTCATAACAGGCTTCAAAACCCCTAAATTTTCTTCGTTCATAAATTTTAACTTGCTTAAACTTGAAGCTTTCAGCTTGTTATCATACCCACTTTCAACTTTCTTCCAAATTTTATCTCCCGAATGAGTCTTGCCATAGGCCTTAGAGGTTGTCCTTCGCTTGCTGACACCCTTTCCCATACTGTGTCAGTGGGAGGCATCTCATCTTCTCTTTTCTCAGAACCATGTGATTTTGAAATCGATATGCTCTTGCAATTGATCTCATTATGTCCAAAAACAAGACAATGCGAACACATTGGGGGCAACCCCTGGTATTCATTCCTAACATCAATCACCTCCCCTTCACATCTAATCTTAATGTAACTCATTAAAACCTGTTTTGACTCAATCTCAATACATATGTAGGCATAAGAGATTCGTTGCCTCGTCTCAGTAGCCTTATCCACATACAATGGCACTCCCAAAAAACTAGCAATCCTGCTAAGGCAAGTCGAATTCCAAAATTCTAAGGGAAGATCATGAATTTTAATCCAAATCAGAATTTGATCAAGGGATTCTTTTGAGAGCCACATCCTTTTCTTCCATCTTCTTAGCATCAATAATCTCCCAGAGAAAATCCATAGGCCGCTGTCCAAAATCTTCTCCATAGCTTCAATGCAGTTGAATTTGAAGATGAAGAAATCGTTGTTAGTCCCCAACACATTAACAAGGCCTACCTGCCCCCAAAGGGATCTAGCAGTAGCTCGAACTAGGACATAAGCCAAATCATCATCCAGAAAGTGTCCAACAAAACATGTTACCCAAGTTTGATTATTAACAAGGGTATCTTCAATATCAAGGATATTAGAATCGCAAGCTATACCCAGATCAACCAATTCAATTTTTCTTGAAGAGCTACGGATATTTAGTCTAGATACACCAAGTTCTTCCTTCAGTGAGGGATCACTTGCTACGACATTAGCCCAGGATTTCCCTTCAGCATAATTTTGAGACTTTACACCCAGTTTCTTAAAAGGTTGCACGTTTTCTCCTACAGAACCAATGAAAAATGACTCCAAATTTCGATGAGGCACAACATCAAACACTTGGGGTGCTTAACCAAAAGGAACCCCTTTCTCACCGAGTTGTAATTTCCCTTTGCCAATCTTATTTCCAGAGTCCAAATCGTCCACCAAATTACCAATCGGACGTGGTTTCGGTTAGTTGATTATCAACTGTTGTCCCGAAATATCAACCCAATGGGGGGTGAATGGGTTGATTGGTAGATTTTAACTATTATGAAAAACTTTTCTTAGTTTGAAAACAATCACACACGTTTAAAATAAATGCAGTAAAGTAAAGAGAGAA
>JAULLH010169706.1:0-13316 GCA_035668455.1 Sarracenia alabamensis
TTAAAAGTCAAGGGTGTGGACATTTACAAATTTACTTTTAAAATTTTCAAAATACATGTGATAACCTGATGGGATTAGTTTATGTTCGTTTATGTTTATGTATTATTAGTATATGTGTTTATTTCTGTCTTTGCTCGAGGACTAGCAAAGTGTAAGTTGGGGGGTGTGATCGGCACTCAAAAGTAATGATTTAGACCCGTTAATTTACACTGAGTTAGCCCCTATTTGTTATCTAATATGTGTTTTTGTAGTATTTTGTGTATAAGACAGGAAGTGGAGGAATGACGCAAAATAGCCAAAAAATAACCACTTTAACAACAAAATGATGCAACCAAACGAAGACCAACAAAAATGATAAAAACCATCCAGACACTGAAACACAACCGTCCAGATGTTTATGCCGAAAGTCCAGACGCTCATACTATGATAGTCCAGACGTTTTTGATGTCGAACGTCCAGACGCTACAAGACACCATCCCGTCACTTTTACCGAAAGTCCCAATGCTCCAAAATAGGAAATTGATGTGATCTCCAAGAAATTTTTGTCCGAACGCTCCGTGTCATAGTTACTAAATTCGAGGCACCAGAAAAACTATAAATAGGACCTTTGTATAACACTTTTATAGATATAGAGATTCCAATATCTCTCAATTTAGAATTAGTTCTAGAATTGTATAATAGTTAGTAGTTCTTTTGGCCACCCAGGCCAAGTCACCTCTGGAAGGTTCGAACCACGCCGAGGAGCTGCCGATGACGATCGACATCAAATTGATGATGAAGCTCTGCCCAACCATTAGTGACTGAGTCCTTCCTCCACCTCGGGTGACGATGAAGCCATAACTTGGTAACATAGGAGTAGATTAATTCTATATTTTATTTATGCTTTGTAAATAGATTGTTATGTAACAATATTATTTTCTAATTGATTGAATTGCCGTTTAAGCTTTCTGTGATTGAATTAAATGATTGTTGTATGATTGTTTTAACTGTTCGAATATATAAATTTGGGATAGCCTATGCCATGCATAAGATGGACCATGCTCCAGACCGGCCGTGCTATAATCTTGGATAGACTGTGCCGTATTTGTAATTCGGGATTTGAAGAGTAGAACTTGAGATACGCTATGCTCCGGATAGGGTATGCCTTGTTGAAATTAAAATCTATCATTCTTGGATTCCGTATTGGTCTTGTCACAATAGGATTTAATTTGATTCAAAGCTAGATAAAATAGGAATTATATCGAAACTAGATTATCAAGTGATGGTGGATTCTAACCCTGAGGTGGAACCTATCTCATTATTTTACTTAAATTACTTTTTAATTGTTTATTTACTTTCTATTACAAACAACTTTTCAAAAAATCCAAGATTTACTCTTTCACTTTTAAATAAATAGTTTAAACATTTTTTTAACAAAATAACTCATTTTTCCTGTGGGATCGACCCTGGACTTACTGCTTGCTATCCAGTTTGTAGTGAATCTTGGTAAAATAAATAAAATAAACAGTAGTCAACCCGTAGTTAACTACTAAGCGATCTGAACCAGACTACTAATAACATTCTCTCAGACTAGACAAACAGTAAGAATTAATATAATGTGCTCTTAACCCGGCACTCACGAATCAATAAGTACTCACGATGACTGCAAACTCTTCCCAAAACAGAATGGTTCCAAATCAAATACGGTGAAGACCAAATCTTCACACCAATAGGGGATCTTACTGACACATGGTAATCTCAAACAGTTTATCACAAACATTGTTATCAGAAAGTCTTATCAGTCGTCTACGGATTTATAATCACGATTACACATGTCCGCGAAAACATACTGAAGAATGTTATATTTAACAGAACCCTTTTTATACTGATACTCCATTAACGTTTCAATTCCTCTTTGGATAACTCCATAAGCTTCACAAAACTCAACAAACCTAACCAGGGTCATCCTGAAGAAAACAAGTGGTTACAAACGTCACCTTACAACCCTCTTCCAAGTTCAACAAATCGAGGATCCTTAAAAGTACCCTTCAAAGTTCTAAGCATCTGATATCCCCTTCTAGAAATCAACTAGATACTAAAGATCATAATGTGTTTAACACCCAGTGTAACACCCATTGTGCTCCACCAGACTCATCAGTCATCACACAGTAAGAGTTCTACAAAGAACCTAAACATGGTTCCATATTGAATATGGATCTGTTAACTTGTAAAAACATTACAATGCATCTCACTGAGAATACTCCATTGAACTGTAGACACTCTTTCAAACGGGAAATATTCCATCAAGCTGACAGTGCTTCGTCAAACGAAAGGTTCTTTACCAAACGAACAGTACCGTATCAAATAGAGATTATCTTACCAAGCAAAGAATGCTTTACCTAACAGATAAGGATCTACCATATGGAGAGTGTTTTATCAAGCAGGCTGACCATTTCACAACACACCAAAGTTTGTGACAAAGGACTGAGAATACTCATGGTTTGCCTCTCACATGAACTCCTACACCTCACAGCAACTTGGTCATACTCACAGAAACCACTGGAAGGCAAAGCAACTCGGTCATAACCAACACTACTGATAGCAACCACACAAAACTTTCCGACTTACATTAATGTAAACCATCCTCGTCATAGGGACAAGAAAAGGAATCCCATATCCTAAACTCGTATGACCAACAGTGAATCATACTTAACCTTATCAAGAAAACACAATGCTCCAAGAAAGATATCAAGGTTGATAACTCATCGTGTACACAGTCTCACGGTACTATGAATCCAAAAATAATGTTACCTATAGGAAATAATCCGATTACCGTAGATATTCCCATCCGTAGTGGTGTGCCCTCGAGGCACCAATGTTTGACTATAACACTATGAAGTAAGATCATGATTTAATTCAATTTTAAAAGCTTTAAAACTGTCTTATTCCCTATTGAATTAAAAGATGAAATTATGGCGTGTTATGTGTTACGTCACTTACTGATGTTTCTAAACTATCAAGTAAATCACGTGGTCCATGACTTCACTCAACTGTATGAGCACCATCATAACAATCAACTTAACGTAAATGCACATGTCCTTCACAAAGGGTTCCCATAACTTAACTCTATCGGACACATAAATGGTAACAATTTTCACTGCAGCAGGCTCACAAGCTAAACAAATCAAAAATGATCTCACCAGAACAACAGATTGATACTACCGTAGGCATCATCCTCAACGAGATCTGGTAATCATACGCAATTAATGGGAGGGATCAACAACCTGAGTTTCAAAATTGAACAACCTGAACGGTCTCACTGTTAAACTAGAGTCATCCAAAGCAACTCACAAAGAACAACGTCGGGCTCAGAATATCAATAACGGCTCAAGGAAATCCATATACGTATCTTATCCCAATTATTCTTTGAATATGTAAAATTCCAAACCACTCGAGGTCACGAATTTAACGACCAATAGTAGCATGCACTTTCACCCGAAATCATCAACCCAACCAGAGGTTATTCCCACAAACATAGCTTACACACTCGCATCCGAGAAGTTGAACAAACAACTCTCACTAAAGACCATCAAGGAATGCACTACCAAATCTGCAAAGATCGGGCTCTAAGCATCCACAAAACCATCAAGGTTATACTCACACAGAAATTCTCATCTAAGACAACCTCATGCCATCTTAACATGTCTCAAAGGTATTTGTTTTAGATAGGTACCAATACAAAAACATGCCTACGCACTCATCATGATAATAAGCTTTCTATTCTTAGGCAGAACGACCACCAAACTGCAAACTTGTAGAACTGGAAGCTATTACGGGAGTCTAAGGTTAAGGTTTGGTTTTAAAGAAAACCATAATTCTTTAAAAATGTTACTCCCTGTAGTTAAAATCCTCATGGTTTTAAAATTATAAAATGGGTACCCGCACTAGCTCAAGGACCATTTTGAAGGAATGAGAGATCCAAAAAAATAGAAAGTTTTTGATAAAAAGTTTCTCAGTGTGAGATCGCCATCCACATGCTAGTATTGGGTTCCACTTTACATGCTTAAGAAAAATCGCATGAGTCCACGAGTAGTTTCAGAAAATTATTCCAAACCTTAACTTTGAATAAAGGGTTACCAAGAAAGATCAGGGTTCAACCACAGATCAAACTAAGAGATCTGAAGATATCTTAACATCCCCAACTGTTCTCTCATCAGGTAACATCAAGGTCGTCATCCACCATCTCCAACTCTCAAACGAAGTCGGCTAAGAGGTTCTCACAACCACGAACAACAACACGAAGATCACAACACAACTGGTCAAGCTCAATCAAGAGAAAATTGTAATACCAGTGTACCAACCCAATACAACTGCATTACGCCCATGCTAGCCACACACTTTTCACTTATCCCAAAGATAAATAAGCTTCTCACAACTGCAGCTTATCTGATCCTAATCATATTAACCCCACCACTAGGGCCTCATCAAACCTCAACCTCATCCCAGATTTCTACAACAGAAAGATCCCTAAGAAGGATCCCAAAATCAAGCTAAGTAACACTTAACTACCTTCTTCTAGAATCTGAACAAATCATCAAAGGACATCTAAGCTGAACCATGGCTACTGCATCTTTACAAGGCTAATAAACCCATCTCCCTTTTATTGGTTATCACAACCAGCACATAAAACTGTTCCAGGCACAAGACTTCAAATCATGATGCAAGGATGATTGCGGGCTCACTCCTTAAAGCCTGAGTAAGGAAGTTTGTGAGCACTCCTTCGGCCTGAATAAGCTATTGCAGCTTCTTCTTCGAGATATACACTCTCAAAGGAAAAATAGGGTGACTCACCCCTTTTTACAAGTGATAAGTGATTAAGGAATCACTGTGATTCACTTACTCTCAAAACTCAAAAGATTTACAATGAATGATCAATTAAAAGAGAGGAGTACAGAAATTGGTATAAAAACCAGAAACAAAAGCTCACAGTAGGAAAATTAAGTTTGGAGTAGTGAACGACTTGTATGAGTGTTAATGATCTTTCTCTCTTGTTCACCAACCATTCCAATCAGGATTAAATGCTCCTTAAATAGCCTCTCATGAAATTTGGTTGTTGGAGAGGAAGTTTTAGCCATTTAGAGCATTTAATGCTCAAAAAATATAGTCGTTGCGAACTTCAGGGTATTGAGCTTTTCATACTAGGGTCAACTCATTGCTTCTGAGGGTCAACTCATTGCATTTAGATCTGAGGTCCATGTCTGATTGGGTCGGCTCATCAACTTGAGGGGTCAACTTAATCTTCTGTAAGCTCTTTTCTCCAACTACAGGGGTTAACTCATTCTTCGAATGGGCCGGCTCATTTGGATTCACTGAGAGTCTATTTGAGCTTCTGATTTTGGGGCGACTCACGCCTTGGCTGTAGGTCAACTCTTCTCGTCTTTGCTCAATATAAAGCTTGATGGGGGTTGACTCATAGAGAATTGGTGTCGACTCATAGGCTTGAATTTTAAACTTGAGCTCATGAAGTGTCGACTCGATTATGATTTGGGTCGACTCAAACTTCTTCTGAACATCGATTTTTCTCCTTGGGGATGACCCGTTAGCCATTTGGGTCAGCTCAATTTCTTCTAAACTTTGAGAAACTTGAAGTTATGCTCCTTGGATTGATTCAATTGACTTTGGCCTCCTAAGATTTGATCTTCTAGGCATTCCACTTGAGCTTGAAACTTAATTTTACTTAAGCTCCAGTTCTTCTTGAATTTCCAAGGATTTCTAAATTTCTTTAAGCTTGAACAATGTCTCCTCTTTGTCTTCATGATATATCAATCAACTGAAGCATTGAAGGGAGCAAGCAATCTTTCACAGTGTTCATGCTCTGATGGATACTTGGGCTCCGTTTGATCTTCTAGACATGCTCCAAGATGTCCAAACTTCAATGTTCATTATCTACAAGAAATTCTCTCTTCAATCTTCAAATTCTTCTGGTTTCTTGAGAGTCTTTGAGCTTTTAATCTTGACGCTCGACTTGGGCTTCTTTCGCTTGAAGCCGAAGGAGTTAGCCAAACTTAGAGAGAAAGAGAACTCTCTTTCATCAACTGATGGGACAAGCAATAATGCTTTATCCATATCTCTTCTTTCTCTTCTTCTACTGATTCTTCTTCTCTTCTTGAACCAAGTGCACTGATAAGTCGATGCTTCCTTAGGTCTCAACAGGGATGACTTTTTGCTGAGCTTTAAATGTAGGTTTAACCGAAAAATATTTTCTATAATATAAACAAGTATTAGCAACAACAAATCAAAGTGTTATTATAATCATAACCAAATCCAGGCTTGATTGAAAGAGCCTTTAGGCTAATAAGAAGGAAGTGTATGGTGGACGGTCCGTCACCATGAAGAAGCGATTCATTGTGAACCGGAGGCATGAAGAAAGATCGTAATGTCTTTAATTTATAAAGACTAATGATTGAAGGAATTTAATTATTTAGAAGAAAAACAAAAGAAATGTAAAGAGGTGGTGTGAATAGAAGTTCGATTATGCATGTGAAGACTAAGGTTTGATGTTCCTTTTATGTATAATCCACTACATTCTTGCATATCTCATTTTATCATGGTTCCTACAAGCTTTTGCTTACGTTGTTATTTTATTATTTTATGAAACAACAACCTAGGTGATCCAGGTAAAGCCATAGCGGAAGAGTAGATAGGATTGGAGGCACCTCCCCATCACCATTGATGTGGGACTTATAGATTTTCATTATTTTACTTGATTCATTTGTTAGTAAGTTAAAGAATAAATCTTGTTATCTAGTGGATTTTTACTATCTTATATTGGTTTAAATAAGATATAAAGTATGCGACTTTATTTCATTTATGCGTGCATTTGTGAGAACCGTAAGGATAGTTGGAAGAGGTAGCTTGGTTGGTAATAAAACATAGTATTTTATTTCCAAAAATTTTGAATTTATGTTCATATATTCACTTATTTTGTTGTGAGTAGATGTGGTGGGAACCACCTAAGAAGATTGGGAAAAAGATTAATTAAAAATTGTTGAGTTATTTACCTCTTTTTATACAATTGTTAATAAGCTCAAAATTCCCATGTATCTTGTAGTTTTGTATTGAGAAGAAGTTGGAGGGTGGGTTTAAGATTATCAATTAATCTTTATGTTCGTTTTGGTGCCTGTTTATGAGGCCGGTAGTAAGAAAATAGGAATTGTAAAGCAAAACTGAGGCTGCAGTATCAGTTTTAGAAAGTTTATTTCTAGCATGTTCGCTCAAGCGGTGGGGGTCCGCTCGAGCAGTGTCCCTGTAGTTGGGCAGTGAAAAAAACCTGATTTAAAAAAAATATTTCTGTATGTTTTTCAAATTCCAGTTTTAAGTAAGTGTTTGTGGGTTGTTTTTCCTGAACAAACTTATTTATTCAAATTAGTAGTTTTAAAATCTATCGGATTAGTTTTTTAACGAAGTTTTTATTCTCTTTTTATGAAGAAAAATTTCAACGAGATGGGGAGTTTTTAAGAAAGTAAGAAGACAAGGGTTTTAATTAATTAAAATATGTTTTAATTATACGAAGGTCAGGGTGTGATAGTCCAACTTCTGTTGCTAGTTGTAAGGGCGGTTATGGCCGTAAAGAGTTTGGACATCACATCAGTTAGTTCAACTGATGTGGCTTGAGAAGATGAAGGGATGGAAGTAAGGGAAATAGACGGTGGGGCTTCCATTGAATCAAAAGATAGATTAATGGGTGTGTTGGGAGAAGACCCAATGCCATTGTTGGCTCTGGATTTCTTCAATCGAATAGGGTTTGAAGAAACCTCTCCGTCAGGTTTCTTGAGTCCTTTCATCATGGATCTGGTCCTCATCCTTGGTTGATACGAGAGAGAGAGAGAGAGAGAGAGAGAGAGAGAGAGAGAGAGAGGGAAAAGAAAACTTTTCAGGAGAGATTGAAAGGGTGCAAAGAGAAGGGTTTTAAAAGAGTGTGGCTTCTCTACACACACACACACACACACACACACACACACACACAGATATATATATGTATACAGGTAATGAGTCGATACAAATTCCTTTGAGTCGGCTCAATGCACGTTTTATGAGAAAACGTGAGATAGAACACAGGAGTATCGACTCAATATTCATATGAGTCGACACTATGTCAAGACTAATGGCTGGGGACGACTCAAGTTATAATGAGTCGATACTGTAGACATTTTACACAACAAGGGAGTCGACTCTGGGAGTCAATGAGTCAACTCATCAAAAATCAAGAAAGTGCAGAAGATGCATTTCAAAATATTATGCAGGCATTTTAAGATGCAATTAAATAGCATGTTATTTATGGCATTTTAACATCAATTTAAGCATACAAAATGATCACAAATATAGCATGATATTCTAAATTAAGAAAGGTGGATATTACATTTAAAGCTTAGCAATAAATTAAAATTTTTCTTGCAAATTGATGTCACTTACTAGTGACAGATTTTTCAAGTTTCAGCTTTAAGTATGGGAATATCTTGGCCATACCCTACATGTTTTTTATCCATCTTTCTTCTTGGTTTCTTCTTGTAAAATGATTATATGTATATATATCTTGGTACCCATCTCATATTATGTAACACCCGACCTAAACCCAAATAAAATAATCTAATACGGAATTATCAAAATACAGGGGATCGGATTTCATGCCGAATATTTATTCCTTTTAAACACCATTTAAGAAAATATAAGAATATTTTTCTAAAAAAATAGTTTTTGGAAATTATTGAAAAATATTCTAACTCCTAAATTTTTTAGAAATTTCGGCAGAGTTTCCCCTGTTTTGGACGGTCACCCAAATGAGCCGATCACCTGCAACAATCACCTGGTCATCAACAATCAATATAGGCCCATTCAGGGCATCAACAACCACACTCCTAACTATTCTATACTATACCAAGCCGTTATGCGGCACAACTCTAGTACTAATCAACAAACTAACTCAAAATATCAATAAATCCAAGGTGGCCCGTAGGCTCTTGCAACCCGAAAGCAAAGAAAACAAAACAAAGCTAACTAAACCAAATCTCAATAAATCAGAGGTGGCCCGTAGGCTCTTGCAACCCCAACAAAGAAAACAAAGGAAAAACTATCTAAACTGAAATGGAAATTAAAAATACCCATCGGCATCTCACTTGCATATGAGAAATGATAAAGGCCTTATGGTCGTACAGTTATCCAGCAATAGAAATAAAATTCGATGGATTATACATTCATCCAGCAATAAGTAATAAAATGCGAAAAATAGAATAAATGAATGAAGCTCCCGCTTCTCCTATCCTTGCTCCCGCTATCCAAATGCTCCTTGTTACTTAACCTGAAAAATGTTAGGGTGGCTGAGCCACGGATGTAGGATAATAGTCAAAATAAACCGCAAAACGATATACAAGGTTGATTATGCAGCAAAATAAGTAAAAAGGGTTTTAAAATGTAAAACTATAAACCATTTTCTGTAGTCCAAAACCATGGCTGCATAACCCAATTTTTGTATAAAATATCTTTTGTCTAAAAAACATTTGAATATGGGCTATCAGTTGAAAACCACGTTTTTCACATTAAACTTAACTTATAACTTCAAAATGGTAAATAACTACTCTCTGTACGATAACAAGCGTAAATTTCCAAGGAGTGATGGATCTAACCAAATAAAGGATGAATTGGTTACTACATACTACACTGTGTAACCTAAAGCCTACAGAAGGCTCCACTCTCATCTGTCTAATTTTCATAAACGATACTGTCTTTTGTATTGACTTTAGGATATTCAAATACCAGTAATTTTCATTAACATTTCAAGCCTATACACCATGTTCCGAATGAATATTCATATTTTCATAATTTAGTTCACTTCCTTATCAAGTATCTTTAATTTGATAATTCATTTGAAAGTCTAACGATTCTCTTATTCCTAACAAAGGTTCTATACATAAATTCTCCAATTTGTTTTCAATCCTTTAATATTACAAAACTTGATCACAATCTATCGTTCTATAACTATAGTTTATTAAATATCAATCAGCTTCCGCTTTACAAGTATCCCATTTTCAATATCAACATAAATAGGACACATTGTTTCATAATCCATTTTCACTACTTTATTTGTCTCGGTTTCAAACATAACCTAAATTACCTAATCAATTCGCCAACTAAAATAAGCTCTTATAGTTTTAGCCTAAGCATCTTCATCTATTTCAAGTAATTTAACACAACCGAAAATTAGTTCTATCAATACAGGTTCACATATTTAACAAATAAATATGTCTAACAATGGTTTATATTATGTGAATCCAAGGACTACTAATCTCACATTACCAACTTGTTCGTTTGATAAGGAACGTAAGTTCCGTTTACCTAAAAATTATCAAATTTGTACCATATGATGTATTCTAGGTCAATGTCACATAAGAGGGTTCAATTTTGATAAATTGTCACTATAGGATAAAAAAAAATCCTAAATCTGTCCACAAATACCTAAATTAAACCCTATTTTGTCCAAATCCAAAATTGGTCAAGCCATAGCAATTTTAGTAAGCTAAAAAAAATTTGAAGATGTTGTCTATCAAGATCCAATGGCTAAAAGCATGTTTAAAACAAGGAAATAGAAAAAACATTCAAGTTCAGCCCCGACGGGTTCTCGCAACCTAAGTTTTTAGTTTATTATCAAAAACATGATAAAAACACAATCTATATCAGTAGAGGAGTCTAAATCATCTAGAATCCTACCTTTGTGAACAAAAATGGGAGAAATCAAACCAAATTGGAGCCAAAATCGACGGTCGAAACCCACTGTGTTACGCCGCCTCTGTTCGGTGCTCCGGATCTATTTTTCCCTCTCTCTGGCGGTCAACGGTGGCAGGCGGTGGTCCGGAGGTGGTCGACGGTGGTGGCACCGGTCCCCTCCTTATTCTCCGGTCTCCTTCCCCGTTCGTCTCTCTCTCTTGATCCATTCTCGAACTCTCTTGGTGCTCCCTCTTCTCCTGCTCCTTCTGTTGTCGTCGATGGCTCAAGGACTCGCCAGAGGTGGCACCGGCCTTCCCCCTCTCTTCTTCCTTCTCCCATCGCTCCCCTCCCCTGTTTCCAGATCTCTCTCCCCCTCTCTGGTTCGCGCGACATGCGCGACTGGTTTTTGCCCAAAAATGGGTGTTCTCCCGAAGCTTCCACCAGGTTCAAGACTTGTTATTGTTTTATTTTTATTTATTTATTATTATTTATTTATTTATTATTATTATTTTTTGGTATCTAGAATCTTCCACCCCATTATCAAAAATAATAATTTTACCCCATGAAAATTTGATAAATACATTAGAAAAATGTTTTATCCAATAAATTATTTTAATTTATTTTGAGAAAAATTCCGGAGATAAAAATAGGTTATCCGAAAACCATTTTATTTAAATTAAATTATTAAATAAAATAGGTCTGGTTATTACAATCTCCCCCACTTAGAAGATTTCGTCCTCGAAATCTTAGCGTCTCGAAATCACTGCGTCTCCCCCACTTAGGAGCACGCCTCACACAACGGATAACCTCACTAATACGCAACAGATGCACACAATCCTTCTATTTCATTTGTATTCAACTCAGAATCCTTATCTACCAAATGCAACCACAATTTCCATACACCAACATTGTTATTTATTTATATATTTTTCTTTTCCAACATTAGGTTCACTTCAAAATCTCTTTATCACAGTCATTGTTCATAAATAATTTTTAACCCCCTCCAGTTTTCACACTTAAGATCCTCACAATTAAGATTTTGAAGTTCAACATACATTGGTTAAAATATTCAGATATCCTAGGGTCCAAACAGAAATTTTCACAACAAAAAGTAATAAGTTTACCCAACATATATAAATTCGTGCAAAGCTCACAATGCTAGTTTTTGGAAAATGGATGAAATTGAGATTCAAGCAACAAGATTTTGATGGAAAAGTCCTAAAACAGAAAGAACTGATAGCGCATTCTCACTCACATACAAGAGGTTCTTGATATAGACAACAAACAAGTACAATAAGCTTACCAGATTGAAAAAGAAAAAAAGAAAATTCATAGAGAAGTTTGTCACTCTTTGGTTTTAAAAAAATTTAACCCATCCACCACAGTAAAAATTTAGGCAGGCTACAGGTTGTATATTCAGAACTTCCATCAGAGCATCAAAACAAATAGAGCAAAACAAGATCATCAACAATTCATGTTTATCCAATCTTTCCATAATGAATTTAAGATATCTAATATTCAACCTTTCCCAATTTCCCAATAAATCTTTATCCCCTGTGTTTCTAATTCCATAAGAATGAGGAAAGAACTTTCAGTTTTAGTAACTTAACCATAAATTTTACCAAAGTCCTCAATTTGTGCTCAATCTATCTAAATTTTATCATAGATACAACTTATCATTCTCATATCTTAAAATTTGTTACATTAATCCTGCAAATCTCTAATACTACGATTTCTATAGATAGGAGCCCTGGTTTATTCAACAAAAAAAAAACGAATAAGTTACACAGCTATCAGATAATTGGGAAAACATTCAGAATAGTAGAGGGAATAAAGGGTACAATAACAGGTTGACAACTAGGAAACCATCGTGACTAGTAAAAGGAAGTAAACTTTCCCAATAATTTAAACTTGAAGATTTTTCAGTTAATCCAAAACTTTGATCTCCTTAAACTCTCTCTTTGTGACTTTAAACCATAGATCATCTTTTTATGAGTTTCACAGCCTAATCATAACCATTTTCTTCTATAAGTTTCTAAGCTTTATTGAAGCATATCCAGGTTTTTTTTTTTGGCAATGAGACAAAGAGTACTAAGTTCCAACTTCTTCTTCAAGTTGACAACTGGGAAAAGTAGGAATAAATCTACCCGACACAGGACCAACATTTGCTCATTTCCAAACAAGGAATCGGTATTTGACACTTACTACAATCACGTTTGAAGATTTCTCAATCAATCCACAACTCCTATAGTTCAATTAATTCCGATTAACTATTCAACTTCCAAACAAGGCTCTTTAGTTGCTGAAAATAGGAAAATAAAACTATATGGACGATGTAAAGGAAACAATAACTTCTTTCCTCTTATTTTAAATTCCAACAGGGAATTTTCCTAAATTATGTTTAACATAAACAATTATGTGTAAGGAATTTCATCATTAAGGCCCCTACCAAATTTCAGTTTGCAACTTCCAGCAAATCGTCTTGAGATTTAATTGAAACTTTAACTGTGATTAATCAAGTTATCAAAATTATGAGCACAATAAATTAATTTCTAATAATAGACAGGAGAAACAAAGAA
>JAULLH010171900.1:0-13285 GCA_035668455.1 Sarracenia alabamensis
AGCAATCAATGGCCAGACGTTACAAATCTGGGCCAATGAATTCAACAATAAATTCTGCCGTTACAAGGCGGAGCGGGCAACCAAGGTCGAGGTCGGGGACCCGAGGTCGGGAGCCCGAGGTCGGGGGCCTGAGGTCGGGGTCGGGTCCCAGGCAGGCAGAATTTCCAACAGCTTGCAGGAGCCACAAGTGGAGGTCAGGTTTACAATTGGACAACATGCTAATTGGTAGGGAACTGAGCTTCATTTTGCACCAGCATGTTGTATTAGGTCAAAATTATTTAGCTGGGAAACAGCAATGTCAAGCTTGTATGATGATGTCTAGGCAGTTTTTGTAACCATTTTGTCTAATGATAAGGCTTCTATTACTGTTTTGTAAGAAAGGAGTTGTTAAATTTACACATTTTTGCTAAGTACACGCGACATATATTGAAAAACTTGTACACATTGCACAAATATTTCTATTGATGGGTAAACTGCGTGATAGTGTATTTGAGCCTTGATTGACAACTAGTTTAAAAGTTTTTTTCATTTTTGCGTTTTTAATTTAAAAACTAAATTGAGTTTAAAATAGTTTGTTTGGTATCTTAACTTTTAAATTAGCTTTTTGAAATTGGTTATTTCTTCGGTAAAAAGTTAATTTTGTTTTGTTTTTTGTTTAAAATAGATAATTTTACCTTTTTATATATATGTAGTTGGTAGTAATAGTAAATAAGTTATGAATAAGGGTATTATTGTATTTTAAAAGTCGTGAAAATTTGAATATAATATTTTAGAAGTTTGTGTTTTGATTTTGATTTTTTTGGTTTTTAAAACTTTTTTTGCGTTTTTGACAAACGAGTAACCTTATTTTTTTGAAGTTTGTAGCCAAAAAATCAAAAAGGTGGCCAATTAGGGCCTTATCTCGGATGTGGCCAAACATTTACATTTTTTCTGGTATTTTAAAGAGTGGAGGGTTTTGATCTTATCACTGCTGTGTGGATCGCACTATAATAAATTGGGTTCTTACGTTGACCAAATGTCGTCGCAAATAATGATTTTTCGTCGCAAATTGCGATACATTGAGACAGTACGTTACTCGTCACAAATGCCTGCATTGCAAAAACTATTAGCGACGAAAAATACCGTCACAAAATTTTAGCACTTAAGTATTGTCACAAATAGTTAAAAAGTGTTCTAGCGACAGGTCTTTACAGTTGCAAACAATAACGTCGCAGAACGTTCATAATATTATGTTTTTAGCGTCGGCTATTTTCTGTCGCAATAACATATAACATTAATATTATGTGTTTAGTGACGGATGAATTTTTATTTTCCCTCGTAAATACAATGCTAAACCCTAAATACAATGCTAATTGTTTACAATCAACATTGCATTGGTAGCAAACAAAATTTTTTATTTTCTAAATAATTTATATTTAACTATCATGACAAAAAATAATTTTAACTTAATACATTGATTTAGATAATAAACTTAATTTGTATATATTGATTTAGATAATAAACTTAATTTGTAATAAAAAATTTAAATATCAACAATTGACCAAAATTGAAATACAGCAAAAAAAAATTTAAAATAATATTTCATTAACTACATTACCAAATATGAAAATATCCATCTATTCACTACAAAAGTGAAAAAATAATAAGAAAGAAAGTAATAATTCTTTAATGACATCTCAAATAATTCTTCAATGTCAAAACTAAAGTAACAAATTAAAAAAAAATGGCGATCACTACGTCAAATCCAGTACTGCAATACTAGTTTATCCGCTTCACCTAAAAAAATGACAAGGCAAATTGATGAGTTCATGCACCCAACATTTTATTTAAATAATCATAAGCAATGGCATAGTAAGTCTTTAATTAGTTGAAACTACCCAGTACAAGAATTCTATTGGGAATTAATTCTAAAGAATTTAGAACTCGTGACGAACTTTTGAGAAAAAATACCTTTGGTTTTACCTTTCAAACCGAATGGTAATGAAATTGTGATGTAAATAATACTTTTGGTTTTATCATTCAAACCAAAGGTAAAACTAAGCTCTTTATTTGATTATTTTCGGCTTTAATGAATTCTTTTTATAATATAGACTTGTGTAGACAATCCAATTAAGTACATTATTTCATCAAACAATCAGGGGAGCACATAACATAATATATCTATCACGTTTTGTCTATCTCCAAGTCTATTAAACAAGTAAACATAGGCCAGGCAAAACATCTAAAAAATAAGGAATTAACAAGTGAAAATAACTAAATTCCAATAAGAATTACTCAAGGGTAAAATGGGAAGAGCCTCAATCAACCCCTTGTGACTCTATGGACTCAAATTGAGACTGCATCTCATCAAATTGTGATGTGAACTGTGATATAAATTGCTCAAGCTTGCCCATTATTTCCGTATGCAACTCCTCATTCACTTGCTCTCGTAATTGATGAGTTAGATCACTGATCGACTGTGATGTTTGTGATGATTTGGTCACCCCATACACCGCACTCTGATGCACGGCCAAAACTACACGAGTTAGAATTTAAATACAACCAACCCCATACAAATGACGTGCCCAAAACTACAACTACCTATGCACCCAAAAACAAGAACTAGTTTGATTCTCTCCAAATTACAGAACTAGTGAACTAATTTTGTCAATAAATAACAATCCCTTGCCAAGTGAATGTATTGAACAACATGAGAAGGATACCCGAATGAAATTCTAAAAAGGCAAAACGGAATAGAAAAAGCAGCAGCATATTCATGAGTAGGCATCTTCCATGAAATCTGTGTTTTGTCACTTCCCAATACTATTTAACACTTGTACTTAGCCAGATTGGAAGTGCACATTTTTCCTTTCTTTAAGTTGACATGGCATCTTGAGGTTCTGTTACAACACTTAAGGCTATACTAAAAAAAGTGCAAGGCATTTGACTGCCATAATCTATTTGGAGCCAATGTTCAACAACAAAAAGTGCAAGGCATTTGACTTAAATTATCTTTCCACTTTCCACAATCTCGTTTTGTTTTGAAAAGATGAAATTTGCAACCATTTATATGTAAACATCTACCTACAATCCTTTGGGACTAATTAGGCTATTATAGGGAAAAAATTATGTGGATTTTAGATACAATTTCCTCACCCATGAGCAATCTACTTCTGAACAGCATCATCAATCCCACTCTCGGATATGCCAACCTGACCAAAGAAAGATGCCAGTGGATATGAATTATTTCACCATTTAATAAAAACCTCATTGTGGATACCAAAATAGAGAATAAAAAAAAACCCATGTCAAAGAAGAAATTACCTATCGATACTTCCTCACACGAATCAACGTCATAGAAAAGATAGATACAAACTCCCTACCCCTGCATCAAGAAACTACTCAAAACAAAGTTGGAAGAAAACGAGTTAGTTCAATATATTTTCTTGCATCTTTAAGTTATCAAGATTTAGTTAGGGGAGACAGAATTTTGTGTCGCAAATGAGGCCTCAAAAGAGCACCAAACATACAAGCAAATTACACAAACTTAAAATCCACATCCATCTTCAGTTTCTCATGAAGATAAAATAGCAAAAAGGAGATTAAAAAAAGTGCAATGGCTATGTTGCTAGTTAAGTAGCAGACCATTGCTTATACTTGCTCCACATCAGGCTTAGAAGCAAATTTGTAAATATATGTTCATATCCTGACATTTTTCCAAACCTTTAATGATTCCCAAGATTTTGTTACAAGATCAGAAGGCACTATTGTAACTCCAACCGAAATTGAAGCATAGCATGTAAATATAGAAAACGATTCAAAATCCTTCGTCACATAAATATGAGCATGAACATCATGATGTCTCGTTGCGACTGCATTCTACCACCAAAACAAATGAAATTACAATCAAAGATGAACCAAACTACATGCCCTAAACAAGTAGCAATTTATGTTTCCCATTCTTCCCCAATTAACAAAAATATATTTGCATTTCCTTAATTTCACTATCTGCAAGTTGCTCAAAAGGGGAGGGATATGGCCTTTTAGATCACAGTTATTAACAGAAAAACATATTCACTTATTCCAAATTTAACAATCCACAATATGAAAGGTCAAATGGGATAATCCTCATCATGTCACAATAAATTGAATTCTAATAAATAAAGTACTTGCCTGTTTGGTATTTCACCTGGAAGTTCCATGAAACACATTGGATGATCAACATAACTAGCAAAAACAGTCTAGAAAATGCAATAAAATCAATAAGCACGAAATGGCCAACTTCTGTTAATCACAAAGATCTATAATCAGATTACAACATCATCTACAGTACAAGGACAAATGCAGGGAAAGATGCGTTGCAGAAAACAAATGAATTTAGCCGCTTAATAGGTGCCCAACCGCAAATGTATGAATGTCATAGAAAAATCTGAATAAATTTCTTAATTAACGCAGCCACACAGCCCTGATAGTTGGAAAATGGATGCATGGGAAATGAGCTTCAAATATGTATAGAGAATAGATTGATCTACCTCTGTATTAACTCTGAGCCTAACTTAGGATGGAAGATTTAAGAACCTCAAAAGAAACACTTGGATAACTTCCTATCAACCAAAGAAACATATGTCCATCATCTTAGAAAATAATCAGGTTTGTTAGGGTTTGTTATGAATCACATGCCCAAAATTACTATGAACCAAAGAGAGAGAGAGAGAGAGAGAGTTTTCCCTCCTTGTCTCTCCAATTCATATTTTCTTCCATTTTGATTGAGTAGAATAAGAAACCTTGGGTAAGACTTATTCTATATACCTTATTAGTTTCTTTTTCTCTTGAAAACCCTAAAGAATATTGTAATAAACATTATTCTCTCCTTTCGTGGCTGGCCATACCACTCCATACCTCTCAATTATTTTTATTCCCAAGTGTGGGAGAAAGAAAGAGAAATGGAGGAAGAAGAAAGGAAGGAGGAAGAAGAAAACACACTACTGGCACTCGTACCATCCCACGCCACCGTATCATTCTAGAACCAACCAAAAGGTAGGAAATCCTCAATACATACCTTTCGTTTAAGTATTTGATTAAATTAGTATCATGGGATTCATGTCCGTTGGAGTCAAGTTTTGTCTCAATCCGATGAGATGGAAAACAACGTCAGAAATGAGACTACACGCACGTACAAATTGTCGTTCAAACTTTTCGTGTCAATTCGATAAGACGGAAAACGATGCCAGAAACAAGGATACATGCATGTACGGATTGTCATTCTTAGCTTGGATTTTTTTATTATCAAATCATGATCTTTTTATGGTTTTCTTTTATTTTTTGAATATTTAAGTTATAGATATCAAAGTAAAAGTTTTAGAACCGTAACGGTCCGACCGTTACGTGTTCATGTCGATTGGTCACTGTCTTTCATGACGAAATCCAAAACCAATGACAAATAACGAGGTGATTCATTTAAACCAAAATAATTTTCAATTTCTCCAGCGTTTTCCAGAACCTTTTTACATTGCCTTTGGTTTTTCTTAGGACCCGAATCATCATCTTGATGTAGTTAGAACCCATTATGGTTTTCGAGCCAAAAACGCTGACTGAACTTCCATTTCTAAACGAATATAACTTAGAGTATAAAATGAGTTTTTGAGTGAAATAAAATTCTAAAATCAATATTTTTTCTATTATCTTTCCAACATCACTGACCACGCATCAAAATCTTTTAAGATATATACGTAGCGACAATAATGGTGACCGGTGTTGTTTTTGGAAACACGTCACCATTATTTTTATTTCGTAAATTGTAAAAATTATTTTGGGGCAAGGTCAGTGCCAAAACTTCAGGGACATCCGTGCCTATAAGCCATACAAATTTTAGAATCCGAAAATACAAAGAACTCATCCGTTTGATTTTTCCAAGTTGGGGTTGCTGCAGCCCAGTTCTGAACATTTGGACTTGAACCTTGCGCAGCGGAAACCGAGGCCTTAACAATCCCAAAAGAAAATATGTAAAACATGAAAGTTTTTCAAAATAGTCTAATTATGGTTCCTAGCAATTTTTATATTTTAAGTAATTTTTTTGATATTTTTAGTTTGCCAATATTACTGATGCACGCTAATTTCAGCAATTCTAAGTATGGTAACGTGTAAGCGTAATTGTTCTCCGTTTGGTTCCGTGACCTAAAGACTTGATTTAGAACCCCCTTAAGTTCATCAAATGTGTAAGTAAAATGATGAACATGGGCTAAGGCGTCAATGAATACTCCTGGACACATCACATACATTTTCAGACTTAGACGACACTTCCAGCATAACTAGGGTTTAAAAATGAGTACCTTGATAATGTTCTTAACTTACTAAGGTTTTGGAAAACCTTGAGACAGTCACATGCATTGTAGGATCTAGACGTAATTTCATGCATCACTATGTTTTGAACATGGGTACCTCGATGATGTTTCACATCTTACTAGGGTTTAGAAAAACCTAGACACGTTACACGCATCTTCATGCCTAGATGACACTTTGTGCATAACTAAGGTTTAAACATGGGTACCTTGACGCTGTTTCATATCTTACTAGGGTTTTGTAAAACTTAAAGATGTCACACGCAACTTAGGAACTAAACGACACTTGGTATATCACTACAGTTTTGATTTGCTTTCATAGATGATGTTTCATTCCTTACTAATGTTTCTGAAAACTGAGACATGATATGCTTATCTTAGGACCTGGATGACACTTCGTGGATCACCAGGGTTTGAACGCATGTACCTAGATGATGTTTCACATCTTACTTGGGTTTGGAAAAACTAAGATATGTCACACACATATTAGGACCTAGATGACACTCCATGCATCACTAGGTTTTTAACACAGTTTTCTACATAATTCTTCACTTCTTATTAGGTTTTTTAAAAAAACTAAACATGTCACACACATCTTAAGATGTAGAAGACACTTTATGGATCACTATACTTTGGACACAGGTACCTAAACGATGATGCACATCTTACTAGCATTTGGGAAAACCTAGATAAGTTATATACGTCTTAGGACATAGATGATACTTCGTGTATCACTAGGGTTTGAACATGGGTACCTAGACCCTGTTCTGTATCTTACAACGGTTTGGAAAAATGTAGACACGTCACCCACATCTTAGGACCTATACAAAATTTCATGTATCACTAGGCGCTTAAGACATGTACATATACGAAATTTCACATTTGCTAGGGCTTGAAAAAACCTAGAGACATTACACACATCTTATGACCTAGACGACACTTCGTGCATCACTAGTGTTTGAAAATGGGTACCTAAAAAAGGTTTCACATCATATTAAGCTTGGTAAAACCTAGACAAGTCACACGCATCTTAGGACCTAATGATACTTCGTGCATCACTAGCCATGTACCATGAGTGCTTACTGTAACTCCCCAAATCCGAAACAATAAGAAATAAAAGAAGCAAAAGCTTTGAATCGAAAACTTGTTAAACTTTGAGAAACTCCATTAAAATTCTTACACTTAGCCATTTCAATCCTTAATAAAGTGGGGCCATTTTAGTTTGATAATAACCTAGTGGTTAGTGTTAAAAATTCCTGTAAAAGTTATTAAACATAACCCAAAGATCCAGTTTAAAACAACAATTTTCGTCTAGCCCAGGTAATAGGGGTCCGGTCGAGCGAACCTGTAACGACTTGAGCGGTTTGTGCAGAAAACATTAGTTTACGGTAAATATTACGACATGAAAAAATGCTCTAAAACCTGATTTTTCAAGCTCAACACAATGATATGAGATATTTAAGAGTGAGAAGTCACTTTAAAAACCTTACGATATAAGATTACCCACTTTTTGTGCAAAAAGGAATAAGTTAATTGATGAAAAGCTGTAAAAACATTAACCTTTTTCATGGGACGATAAACAAGTAAACAACAGCCCAAACACCCACCCAGCACACTGGCCTTACCACAAACAATACATGAACTATCTAGGTCCCATGGCCTTACAATCCAAGGCTCCAACGCCCAAAAATGCAATATCAAAAGTGGATGGTACAAAATCTCAAAACATGGTAATATCAAGTGTTAAGTGGTCAAGTGTTACAATCCGTGTGCTACAAGTGTGTTACTATAAAATGTAGCCAAAACAATATCCATAATTTCCCCTTGTGCATCAAGCATCATCCGCTAAGCCTTTCCCTCTATCACATGCACCATCGTCGGGGACAACGTGTGCTAAAACTCATAGGAAATAAACTACAATGGAACTAAATATGCTATACGAGGATGACATGCGATACGTAAAAATCGATTTACTAAAAACATAACAAACTACTTTTGTAAAAAAATAGTTCTATCATATTACCAGATTTTCGTAAAAATCCTTTAATTCAAAACCTTTGAATTTTCATCAGTTCACGTTTGGTTCAAGTCCATAACTTAACCCCTTTGTCTTTCCAAAACCAAGTTTTCCCATCCATTGCTCGACTCCATCAAGAAGCCCCGCTCTTACATCACCCTCATCTCACGTCCTCTATATCATCCACTTTGCCCACATCATCTCTTTGCATGCCTAACTGGTCCTAAGTAGTACTTTTCACTTTCATGGTCAGCTCCACAGGTAGGAGAACCCAAATATATAGGATAACCCACTTTCACGGCCCACTCCACGGGTAAGAGAACCTATACCCACATATAACAATTGCATGATAAATCAACAATTTCATTAAATTACATCAAATTTCCAGTTAAAAAAAATGTATGTTTTTTTGTCACGTCGTTCGATACACAACCTTTTCAAATATCATTTTAATTCCAAAAAATTCCCCGATTGGAACTGCAGGCCCCTATCCTTATCAATTTCATAGAAAGCAAATCCATTTTGGAAAATTTCACGAAAAAACTACTTTTCCCTAACTTTTCCCAAACAAGCCCTAGCTATTTACACATGATTTTAACAGTGCCCAACCGTTTTTCGAACCGAAAAGATATACATACTCCAATTATTACATAGATATATGAAAACTAACTTTCTTATTAAAAACTGCAAGTTTAAACCCGTTAAAACCCAATATCTGTCATATATCGCATTATATACATTTTATGCAACACTCAACCAAACCCGAAAATGAAAAGACACGTGTGTTTTACTTATGCTAGGTAAGTATAACAACTAACCAATTTTCAGGAACCACAAGTCTAGGCTTGCCGAAATCATAATATCATGTACAAAATCATACTTTCATGCCTTGAACCATAAATTAGCTAAGTATACTTAAAATATACAACGCATAAACAATAGAAAGGTCAAAAATAGGCTAGCCCTTACCTCAAACAAGCTTCAAACCTCAAGATACCTGAACTTTGACCCACCAATGAAAGAGAAATCAAAAAATGGTTTGGTATAAAGTTACCCTCCACCTCCCGATCAATAATCCGGCCTCCAAATCCAAAGCCAAGCCTCTCCCAAGCCACCAAGATCAGCCCTAGGTGATCTAAGCTCAGTATCTAGAGAGAAGGAGGAGAAAAATCAAAGTTTTTATCCTAAAAAACGAATAAGACCAGTAGCTTTTAAAAGTTGTCAAGCAAACACTACTCGAGCGATCCCTCATCCGCTTGAGTTGAATCCTATTGAAGATCCAAGTAAGAAAAATTATAAAATTGACCCGAGTTTAGGTTCAAATGCCTAGAAACTCATCACGATAACCGATAAAAATATACCCCACCAAACCTATAAATGGTTTTCCAAAATCTCAAAAGGAACGTATCCAAATTTAAAATACCATAACCGAATAAGTACTTTAAATTCGAAAACTGTACCTTTGAACCAAATGAAAATAAATTAGGGTTGGGTCCCCACAACCTTCCCTCTTAAAAGGATTTCGTCCCCGAAATCAAACGTACATCAATCTGGAAATAACTCAGGATGCCCGGCTCGTACCTCATCCTCTTGTTCTCACGTGGCTTCCTTTACGCCGTGATGGAGCCAAAGGACTTTCACTAAAGGTATGATCTTTCCCCGAAGCACTTGCTTTTTGGTATTGAGAATCCTCACTGGTCTCTCCTCATAAGTACCATCGTCGTCCACCTATAGGTCGGACCAATCTATGACATGCGAAGGATCTGGCTCGTATTTCCTTAACACAAAAGTGTGAAATACGTTATGAATTGATGATAAACTAGGCGACAAAACAAGGCGATATGTGACCTTCTTAATCCTCCCGTCAATCACAAACGGCCCGATGTATTACGACGATAATTTCCCTCGTTTCCCAAATCTCAATAGCCCCTTGCACGGTAGAATCTTGAGAAACATATGTTCCCCCTCTTCAAACTCAAGTGATCATCTCCTTCTGTCAGCATAACTTTTTTGGCGGCTTTATGTGGTAATAAGACGCTGGCGGATAACAATCACCTTTTTTTGTTGTTTCTCGAATCAATTCCGATCCTACAATCACCTTCTCTCAAACCTCTGCCTAACAAACAGGTGACCTACATCGTCTACCATATAGAGCCTCGAATGGTTCCATTCCGATACTCACCTGACGACTATTATTATAAAAAAATTCCACCAAAGGTAGGTGGTCTTCCCAAGAATTACGAAAATCGAGAATGCATGCTCAAGGAATATCCTTTAAGATCTGGATGGTGTGCTCTGACTGACTATCTGTCTCATCTGCACACTAGTGCCCAAGGCCGACTGCAAACTCTGCCAAAAGTGTGAGGCAAAACAGGGATCTCGATCGGAGATAATGAAGACTGGGACTCCATGAAGATGGATAATCTCGCCAAGGTATAGCCTCCCCAACTGGCCCATCGAGCACGTAAGGCATATAGGAAGGAAGTGGGCGGACTTGGTTAATTGGTTGACCAAAACCCAAATTATATCGTGCTTCTTCAGTGACTTACGAAGCCTCATCACAAAGTTCGTCATGATATTCTCCCACTTCTATTCGAGCATAGGTAATGACTGTAACATACATGTCGGCCTCTGATGCTTGACCTTTACTCGCTGACAAGTAAGGAAACGTGATACGAATAAAGCTACATCCTTTTTCATGCCCTCCACCAGAATTTCCTCTATAGATCATGGTACATTTTGGTACCTCCGGATGTACCGCAAGCCGAGAATGATGAAACTTATGAAGCACTTCTGCACGAAGTGACTCTGGTACAAAAATCCTACCTACAAATCTCATACTGGAGTTCGAGTGGATGGCCTATCCACCTACGTCATCACCGACTAATGCATGATCTCTATATATCTGACTCTTCGCATCAGACTGTTGTGCCTTAATAACTTGACTGAGAAGAGTCGGTTGTGCCACAATTGAGAACAAAGTAGCCCTAATGTTGGTCTCACTAAACTGGAGATCAAACGCGTCAAGCTGTCCTAATAGACTCCACTCCTGTGTTGCAACATAAGTAAGCATACCAAAGGAATTCCAACTGAGGGCGTCGGCCACCACGTTGGCCTTCCCTAGATGATACTGCAAATGAAAGTCATAGTCGCTAAGGAACTCCATCCACCATCGCTGTCATAAGTTGAGGTCCTTTTGAGAGAACAAGTAACGTAAGCTCTTGTGGTCTGAGAAGACCTTAAAATGTTCACCATAAAGGTAATGTCTCCACATGTTAATGCAAAGACCATTGCTGCTAACTCCTGGTCATGTGTCGGATAGCTCCTCTTATGTGTCTTTAGTTGTCGAGAGCCGTATGCTACTACCCCACCAGGTTGCGTGAGCACGCAACCCAAACCTTCACCTGATGCATCATAATAAACCAAATAGCCGAGTCCCCTCTCCAGGACAATCAAGATAGGTGCACTGGTCAACCTAGTCTTCATTTCTCGGAACGTAGACTCACACTCCTCACTCCATATGAAAGGAATCCTCTTCTAGGTGAGACACATCATTGGTGCGGCTAAATGAGAAAAATCCCCCACAAAACGTCAGTAGTAGCTTGCTAGGCCCAGAAAGCTCCTAATATCAAACATAGTTTTGGTGTTTCCCATTCCATCAATGCCTCGATCTTGGAAAAGTACACCGGCACCCCTTCTGCTGAAACCACGTGCCCCAAAAATCTCATCTAATATAGCCAGAATTCACACTCATCATATTTGGCGTACAATCTGTGTTTATGTGACAACTGTAATGCGATCCTGAAGTGCTCCCCATGCTCCTCTTCAGATGATGAGTAAGTCAAAATATCCTCTACAAATACAACTGTTGGCCTAAGGAGATCAACCCCGAAGGGGGTGAATGGGTTGATAGGCAAACTCAAACACTTTTTCAACACTTTAGGAATTATTCTAATGTGTAGTGGAATAAACAAAAATAAAGTGCAGAAAAATAAAGGTGCCAAAAATGTAAAGAGATAAGAAAGAGAGAGAGAGAGAGACAAACAATTTTATAGTGGTTTAAACTTGACATACGTCCACTCCCCAAGAGCCTTGGGAATTCACTATCGGACTTAAGGGTGAATCGTAACCTTAGTACAATCTTCATTCTAAGGCGAAGCGGAACCTCCTATCCTCTTTTTTGTAAGGTGAAGCGGAGCCTCTATTCTCTTCTTTGTAAGACGAAGTGGTGCCTTGTTCTTGAGTGATTGTAGTAGCAGATGCTGGTTTCTCCTTTATGAGATAGATATTACAATAAAATCCCCACTACAATTTAGTGACTCTCTCTCAAAAATGATTTTCAATCAAATGAATAATGATGAGAGGAATACAAGTCTGGAATGAAAACCAAAATAAAAAGCTCTCAGAAAGTTAGAGTTAATGAAAATGGAGCAAATGAGCAGTAATGGAGAATATGCAATCTTGGTGTGGTCTCTAGCAACCTCTTAATGAAGAGGAGTAACTCCTTATATAAGCTCTCTTCAATTTCTGAATGTTGGAGTTGATTTCATAGCCGTTGGAGCATTAAATGCTCTGAAATTCGAATGTTGGAGAAGCATGAAATTGAATTTTTCACGCAGGTGTCGACAAAAAAGTCCTTAGTGTCAACACAAACTGATTTGGGGCACTACAGGGGTCGACTCATTCTCTGCATGGGTCGACTCATTTGCTGATGGTGTTGACTTAAACTTTCTAAGACTTAAGATCTAGAGTAGAGCTCATTTGTGTCGACTCATACAACATTGGTGTCGACTCAAACATTGTGAACTTGGGATTTCTGAATCTCTTCTTGATCTTTTGATGTTCTTTGAGCTCGAACTATGATCTCCCATTTGCTTCACATTCTCTAGAGCTTCCATATTCCAATCTTCATATTCGTCAATATATTCTCTTGACTTTTTGCTGAGCTTTG
>JAULLH010172993.1:0-13278 GCA_035668455.1 Sarracenia alabamensis
TCCGAACGGGGATTGATTAGTAGACGTCCACACTAACTTGGCCTGCTTAATCACAAAGGTTTCGAGCTGCCAATAATTCTTTTAAAATTAAAAGGTTGAGGGACTCTAAATTTTTCAAAGAATTAAAAAGTTTTCTTTTATTTCTCAGGATTTTGATAATGGGATCTAGTTGGAAACCACTTGCGGCGATACTCAAAGAACATATATTAAAATGGACATAATTTTATCAAATGGAAAATAGAATCTCTATATAATCCTAACTTTTGACGAATATTGGTTTGTGTTGATCCCGGTCCACCAGCTCCTGATAATGGATCTTTTAACAAGAAATCTAGGACTATCAAGATTAGGTGAAAGGCTGATAGGATGGCACGTTGTTACATCTCGACTTCCATGTCAGATGTTTTACAAAGCCAACAACAGTCTATGGAATCTGGAGCTGATATGATTTTTAGCCTTACAAAAATGTTTGGTGGGTAAGGAGGGTGTTATCCAGAAGTCGTCTCATGTGTTTGTTGCACAAAAGGTTTCTCCTTCTAAGCTAAGAGGTGGCAAGAAGAAGAAGATAGGGGTGCAACAAGACAATGCACAAGGGGCTGGTGGCTAGGAGCCATCAACTACCAAGGTAAAGGTTAAGGTGCCTAAAGGTAGTTGCTATTACTGTCAGAAATCGGGATATTGGAAAAGAGATTGTCTTGATCGGAAGAACAAGGCTGTAGGTAATGTCTTATTTTTAAGTTGTGGTATCATGTTTAGTAGTTGTATCTATAAAAACCTGGTTTGTAGATACAAGAGCCAATAATCATATCTGTAATTTATTACAGAGATCCCAGGTGACCAAACAACTAAAAGATGACAAGCCTTACCTTCAAGTAGGGTATGAGTCCCAGGGACTGCTACTACAGTGGGAGATATAGTTCTAGGATTTAGTAGAAATAGGTGTGGGAATTTTAAAGAACATTTGTATGTATCTCAAGTCAGTAGGAAATTAGTTTCGGTTTCTTGATTAGGTATTGACAAATATTGTGTTTACTACAATAAGCAATTTTGCAAATATTGTGGTTGGCAAACACTTCATCTGTCCTGATACATTGGAAGATGGTCTTTATACTTTACACTTTGTAATTTCTACTATACAAAACGATGAGGTGAATAATTTACATGTTTTACTAGTAAAAGGGGAAAATTATTCATTGAACCTAACACTACTTTGGCATCTTCGTTTAAGATATCTTAATCTAAATAGGATACAAAGACTAGTAGAAGATTGACCTTAAGGTTCATTGGAAGTGGAGGCACTTCTAGTCTGCAGATGCTATTTAGAGGGTAAGATGACCAAGAAGGCCATTTACGGCCAAGGGACTTAGAGCCAAATAAGTGTTGGAATAGGTTTATTCTGGTACATGTGGTCGGATGAACAACCAGGCAAGAGGTAGATAAGACCTGATCAGATAGTAGTAGTAAATACCTTTTGAGAGTTCAAGGGACTACTTATCAGACGTGGGATTACATCCCAATTGGCTGCACCAAGGATGCCTCGGCAAAATGGTGAAGCGGTAAGGAGGAATAGGTTCCTTAAGAAATGGTAAAGTATATGGTAAGTTATTCGGATTAACCTCATTCGTTTGGAGGGTTTGCATTCGAGACAATGGGTTTCATTCTGAATTTGGTACCTGGTAAAACATTTCCTGGTGACCCTATGGAGTTGTGGACAAAGCGTGAGCTAAGTCTTAAACATCTCCGGATGTGGGATTTTCCTAGCATATGTGTTGGTGGTAAATGCAAGTATGGTAGAACTAAATACAGAAGTTTGTTAGTATGTAGGGTACCCTAAAGGAGCTAAGGGTGATTTATTTTATAATCCTAAGAGTCAGAGGGTATTTGTAAGTACAAATGCAAGATTCTTGGAAGAAGATTATGTAATAAACCACAAGCACTTGTCACATATTGTTCTAGAAGAGGTTATGACTGAAAATATGGTACAACCAGATATTATACCTGATGTGCAGGTTGAGACACCACCTATCACGAGTGCACACGAGGGACCTTGTCATAGTGGGAGGGTTATTCGTCAACCCGAGAGGTTTATGTTCTTGGGAGAGTCACTTGACAAGATCCTAGAAGAACTAGATACCGAACCAAGGAACTACAATGTGGCACTTCAAGACAAGGATACGGGATTATGAAAAAAGGTTGTGGAGTTTAAGATAGTGTCTGTGTACTCTAATCAGGTCTCGGAGCTTGTAGAATCATTAGATGTGATAAGCCCCATTGGGTGTAAATGGATCTATAAGAAAAAGAAAGGAGTAGACAGGAATGTTGGAACCTTCAAAGTTAGGCTTGTTGCAAAGGGGTTTAATCAGAAAGAAGGGTTCGATTATGAGGGAACCTACTCACCGGTAGCCATGCTTAAGTCTATTCAGATTCTCCTATCCATTGCTGCGAATCTCGACTATGAGATTTGACAGATGCACATCAAGACAGCTTTCATTAACCAAAACGTTGACGAGAGCATCTATATAAAGCAGCCAGACAGGTTCATATCAAAGGGTTAGGAGCCCATACTCTGCAAGTTTAAGAGATCCATTTATGGACTTAAGCAATTATCGAGGTCTTGGAATACTCGATTTGACCAGGCGTTCAAAACCTTCGGCTTTGACCCATGTCTTATAAAATATTGTGTGTACTGGATGCCGGAATCGGCACAGCAGAAGTTTTAAAAAATCATTTTGGATTGCATATTTCATGAAAAGCAACATGCATATATGAGATGGTCAGAATTTTACCGACTGAGATTTGTCGAAAAATCTCTAACTTTCCACGTAACGAATGAGAGACTACCGCGTGATCTTCTCACGTATCACCTTTACACGTACTTGGCATCGGCGTGTGGGCACCAATCCGAGACAAGTTCTTTAGGCTTCAACACACTTGAATCTCTCAAACCTTCCAAGAACAAAGCAAGAACTGAGAGAGAGAGAGAGAGCGATAAATCTCCTAAAATTTCTCCTAAAATATACAATTGCCTAATTATTTGCTATCCAAGATATATAGAAAATATATCTAAATAAAAACTAATTAGGCAACCCCATCTCTAATGGCCGACCACCTAGGGATATCCCTAGGTGTGCCAAAAACCAAAAATGCTCCCGAATATTTAATTTATTACCTCGAACGTCCCGGTGATAAATCTGACGCTCGAATTAAATTAAATAATAACCGATGCCTACCCAAAACCCGTGCATATAATAGGGCTACGTGAGGGATCATGAGGAAGTATGGGACTCGGGCTAACCGTATGAGAAAATCAGATATCCCTAACTCAAGCCCCGAGTTAGATTCATTCTCACACGAGCCAGGACTTAGTCCACTAAAGGCCCTGACTGAACTCCCGGCCCTATCTCGATTTGTGTCCCGAGTTTCGAATTATAAAATGCATTATAGTCTCCCCACGTTTAAGATATAGATTCCTGATAATCGACTTAGGTTACTGACAACCCGGTTTGAAAATCCTCTTTTCCCCGCGCACCGCTTAACTTATTGATATGCCGGATCAACCGATCCACTGCGCAAGTTTGGCATAATCAAACTTATAAGAAAAGCACACGAGGGGGAACTCCTCAACCTAAGTCGGACGTGATTTCTGTCAGATGATTATCAACCATCGAACGAATAACGACAGCACCCAACCCACCGATCATATTAATCTCGCTATAGAAATCTCAGCCATTGGTGACTCAAACTACTGCACATTATCCGAACATGATTCGATCAATCGTGTCAAGATTAAGACAACGTGCAATCCATGATAATATAGGATGTAGATCAATTCATATAGTCAGTATAGAATTGATCATCCTATTGATTCCGCTCAATACACTCCAAGTGCATTAACACATCGAGCTCGAACATTAAATTCTAAGATCAAAATTTGATTCAATCGACATAGCCAAGATCAGCTAATATAACGATGTGGTACAACTGTACCAATGGATAGTTTGGGTTCATTGCGATTGTGAGCCCACTTATATATTTGTCAGAACCATTGACATGATCTTCCCCGCTTCATGCGACGAGTCAAATACTGGACAAAATATACGAACAGTCCATACATATATCATACATAAAATAAATATGAAACCGAGTACACACATCATCTCTATTGATTTTCATTAATATTCCTGAGATCCTGGATAATAAAATACATAAAAGTATGGCTTTTAAATATACCATTCTAACAATCATCATATCATATGCTTTAGGATAGTTTATGTATTTATTACCTTAGTGAATTGATGACTATTCCATGGATTCTAGGCATTGGCGCGTGAAAGGAGCATGAGTACCTTTAAGCGCCTTCTAGCGCTCAAAGAGTGCTCGAGCGATTTCGAACGGCTAACATTATTTGTGCCATTTTTTATAAGCGAAGAGTTAAGATATTGAAGCGCCTGTATAGCGCTCGAGCGCCTCTATTTAATTTCATATTTGTCTTTACTGAGAGTTGGGTTTTTGAGGCGCCTGTAGTACGCTTGTAGAGCGCTCGAGCTCATCTTTAAACCTTGATCAACTCTCATTGACGCGTGCAGAAAAAGCTTGTGATCTTTAATTGCACTCGCAGAGCGCTCGAGTTCCATCACGTGCTCGCGGCGCACTCGAAGGGTGCTCTAGCATTGTTGTATTTTCCTATATATACACAGCTTAAGGACAGCTAGGGTTGAGCCTTTTGTTTGAGAGAAAATAAAGGTTGACTGTGTTGCTCCTCCTTTTCTCTAGAACTCTCATTCATTCTTATGCTTTCTCATCTTCATCGAAGCATAGTTTGATGGTTGTAGAGGTATTTGTGCATCCTCCATGGATTATGCTCATTGATACCTCATTATATCCATTTATCAACCCTCACTACATACACCTTTCCCACTACACACATATCTAGCTGAGGTGATTCAGAGCTGTCGTTGATACGGAGATCAGGAGTGGCTCCCGTGAACACTACGGGATCAAGGAAGGCTTTCGGAAAGTTACGTCAACAACATCAGAGTTAGGCATCCATGGGGTATGTGGGTATAAGTCATTTTTTTTAATGTTTTGATAACCTTGTTGATTCGTAGTAATATATAGTTGTGTATTTGGTTTCGTGGTTTTTATCTCGGGGATTGTTTTCCCTAGGGTTTCCACGTAATATCGTGTGTATCCAATTTTGGTGGTTGTTGTTAGAATAGGAGCTAATTTACTTTTGTTGTTGTCATTATGCTTAACCGATAAATCATTTTTTAGGTAAGAAAAATGATTTTTACAATTAAGTTGTATTAATTTTTATTCTATCGATATATAACCTATTCACCTCACTCTAGGTTATGGTTTAGTGGTTCATAGCACAATTTTAGAGGATATAATCTCCTTATTTCTGAATCCTTTATTCCTTCCCTTATTCACATATAGCAATATGAGAGTTATGCTATATTATCCAAGAAATAAAAACAATATTTTCTCCCATTAGGGCCTGCCACCTTAGGAGTAAAACTATAGGTGTGCAAATTCCTAATTATACCCTCTGATTATTTATTTTAATATCCGATTGTTCCTGATAGCAAAATTGATAATCTAATTCAAATAAATTACCTTGAAACAAATGAGAAATATATCTGTGGTATAATGGGCCACGTTCAGGATCACAAGGAAGTATAGAACTTGGGATATTCATGCAGAAAATCTAGACATCCCTAATTCAATCCTTGAGGTAGATCATTTCCTGTACGAATCAAGGCTTCTTCCACTAAAGGCCTTGATTGAACTCCCGGCCTTATCTCGAATTATGTCTCGAGTTTTCAATTATCAATTGCCTGAGTCTCCCCATGTTTAAGATATGGATTCCCGATAATTAAATTTTGTTACTGGTAACCTGGTTTAATTATCCTCTTATCCTTAAAACCATGCCTCTTAACCTTTTGAATATGTCAGATCAAATGATCCACTCACGAGATTCTATCATAATCAAACCTATAAGCCAAGCAAACAAGGGGGAACTCCTCAACCTAATTCGGATATGATTTTCATTAGTTGATTATCAACCATCGAACAAATAACAATAATACCTAACTCATCGGTCATATTGATCTCATTGGAAAAATCTTAGCCATTGATGACTCAAAGTACTGTGCATTAAATGAATATGATCAATCAATCACATCAGGATTAAGTGTTCGTGCAATACATGATAATACAGGATGTGGATTAATTCATACAGTCAGTACCGAATTAATCATCATGTTGATCCCGCTCAATATAGTCCAAGTATACTAGTACATCGAGCTTGAACTTCAAATTTCTAAACCCGAATATGAACCGTTCAACCTAGCCAAGACCAACTACTATAACGATGTGTTATAATCGTACCAATTGATTGTCCCTTTTTATTGCGATTGTGATCCTACCAAATATATTTTGTTAGAACCTAAGATCCGATATTCCACGCTTCATGCATCGAATCAAATACTAGACAGAATATATGGACTAAGAAAACATCTATCACAAAAATATGAAGCATATAAATATAAAATGACATAAGCATATTATTCTCAATTATTTCTCATCAATTATCCTAGGATCAAAAATGAAAGAAATAAATAAAAGTATGACTTTTAGTATATAATCATAACAGTTATCTTGTTACTTTTTGCTTCATTCTTGTGTCTTTGGAACCCCTAAAATTTTTTATTTTGATGAAAATGGCTTGGGATTGCATAAGGTTTTGAAAAAAGGTCATAACAAAACAAGAACATGGAGATCGCTCGATGAACCGCTCAAGAAGTGCATCGAGCGCTCTTTTGGGGTTCTCGATTCTGTGAGATTCGCTCGAGCGATTTTCACCATCGCTCGAGTGGTCAGACCAAATTTCTAAAAACTTATTGAAGTTTTATTGGACCGAGATCCCTTCCTCCTATGCTCGGACCTTACTTGAGATATTTCTTTACTCTTCATTGGCTCAATAAAGGGTTTTCCTTGATGGATTCATATTAGATTGGAGTTATTCTTTAATTTCTTTGGTTCTTGGTTGATTCCTTCATGGTTTTGGACCCTTTTCTTATTGTTTCTTGAGTTATGTTATCCTCGTGTCTTGGACGCATGATAGATTGGTATCAGAGTATTAGGTTTGAACACTTTAAAACCTTTGGAAGTGAGTAACCCATTAGGAGAGTGTTGTGTTTGTATGTTGCATTCATGTATTGATATGCCTCAATGATTGAACTGCTATGGAAACTATTATTTGTATGCTATGTGGTACATGGGTATGCAGGTTATATTCTTAGGATGACACGTCTTGCCATTGTGTATCTGGTCGACGGGCCTGGGGTTCAAATTAGAAAGACGCTTGGCCAACGTCCATTTTACTTAGAAATCCAAATGAGTTAGTCATATTGATGAGTCATTCCTATGGATACTTCTCGTTATGTGAGATATGTTGACATGATCATCAGTGTTATATGGTGTGTGATTGAGGATGACCTTTGATAGAGGGTTTGAGTTGGTTGAGCACTCATGTTGATGTTTTCTTATTTTTTTCATCTTTTATAGACGAGTGATGATGCCTATGGGCCGAGGTAGAGGCTGGGACAGTAGCCGAGGACGCGCTAATGCCCAAGTTCCTAAAGAAGGGGATGCTTATGCCTCGTAGGAATAGATAGGCAGTATTGATGTTATCTAAGAGATGCTAATGACGATGTGTGTTATGGCTGATGTGGAAAGAAGATGAGCGAGAGCACCCGAGCAGAGGTATTTTGTTTTGGGTCTAACTTGTTGTTTGGCGCATATTGTTGTGGAATTGGTGGTTATTGTGTTATGGTGGTGGTTGGTGTGTGTTATGGTGATTAGTGGATGTTGTGGTGGTTGATATTGTTAGGTTTATATACCGAAAACCATGCTTTTATGTATTAATCCCTGAATTATTAATAAGAAACAATCGAGATTTATTTGCATTTGTGGTTTCATATTAATGCGTTATATTTATGATGGATGAATGCATTGTCTGTATATTCTATCCAGTATTTGATTCGGTGCATGAAGCGCAGAAGATCGGATCTTAGGTTCGGAATGAATATACTTTGTTGCCTCACAATCGTAATTGACCTAGAAAGTCCATTTGTATGATTGTAGCACACCGTTTTAGTAGCTGGTCATGGCTAGGTTGAACAAGTCAAATTCATGTTTGGGAACTCGATGTTCGAACTCGATGTGTTGGTACACTTGGGAATGTATTGAGTGGGATCAACATGATGATTAATTCTATACTGACTATATGAATTAATCCACATCTTGTATTATCATGTATTACACGAACTCTTAATCCCGATATGATTGATTGATCATGCTCATTTAATGTGCAGTACTTTGAGTCATCAATGGTTGAGATTTCGCCGATGAAATTAATAATACCGATGAGTTGGGTACTGTCGTTATTTGTTCGATAGTTGATAATCAATTGACGGAAACCACGTCCGATATAGGTTGAGGAGTTTCCCCTCGTGTGCTTGGCTTATAGGTTTGATTATGCCATAATCTTGGGATTGGATCATTTGATATGACATATTCAAAAGGTTAAGCGGCGCAGTTGCGAGTATAATAGGATAATTAAAACGGGTTGTCAGTGTTAGGATTGTATATTAAATTCCATGCTTTTATGTATTTTATTCTTGATCCCTGGAATATTAATGAGAAACATTCAACATTTATTTGCATTTGTGATTTCATATTTTTCTGTTATATTTATGACGAATGAGTGCATTATCCGTTTATTCTGTTCAATATTTGATTAGGTGCATGAAGCACGGAAGATTAGGTCAAAGGTTTTGACATGATATATAGGTAGGCTCACAATCGCAATGGACTCGGACAATCCATTTGTATGCTTGTAGTACATCTTTATAGTAGTTGGTCTTGGCTAGGTCGAACATGTCGAATTTAGGTTTTGGGAATTCGATGTTCGAACTTCATATGTAAGTACACTTGGAGTGTATTGTGCGGGATCAATAGGATGATCTATTCTATACTGACTATATGAATTGATCCACATCTTGTATTATCATGTATTGTACAAAAACTTAATCCTAAAGTGATTGATTGATTATGTTCATCTAAAGAGTAGTACTTTGAGTCATGAATGGTTGAGATTTCTACCATGAGATCATCAATACCGATCAATTGGGTACTGTCGTTATTTTTTTTGATGGTTGATAATTAGTTGATAGAAACCACATCCGATATAGGTTGAAGACTTCCCCCTAGTGTGCTTTGCTTATAGGTTTGATTATGCCAAATCTGACCAGTTGATCTTTTTATCTGGCATATTCAAAAGGTTAAGCAGTGCGGTTGCGAGAATAAGAGGATAATGAAACCGAATTGTTAGTAACCTAATTTAATTATCGGGAATCTATATCTTAAATGTGGGGAGACCACGGTGCAATTGATAATTGGAATGTCGAGATCGAATTAGGGTCGGGATTCCACTCAGGACTTTTAGTGGCATAAGTCCTTATTAGTGCAGGAATGGATCTAACTCGGGGGTTGTGTTAGGGAAATTCAAAATTCCTGTACGGTTAGTTTGAGTCCTACACTTCCTCGTGATCCCTCATGTAACCCATTATACACACAGATTAATTTCTTATTGGTTTCGAGTTTGAATTAAATTGAATTGATTGTCGATTTAGCCATCGGAACAATTGGAGAATTAAATTAATTTATCCGGGGTATTTTTAGTATTTAGCACTATTAGCCCAAAGGTTGTTTAATCAAGCTCCAATTTAGATTTTGACAATAACAACATATTGATTTGATGATTACTAATGTTTAACTGTGCATAAGTATGATTTTTTTTAGGATTGAAGGACCTTAAAATCAAACACAATAAAGTACAAGTATAATATTTTTTTGATCCTACACAACAGTTTTTGAGACATCATAGTGGACTAAAGAATTCCAATTCTCAAGCAAAAGTGTTGACACAAACAAAAATCAAGTCGATACAAAGTGCACTCTTCGAATTTTCAGGACTGGGGAGTCGACACCAGTGAAGGTTGAGTCGACATAAAGCAAAAGTTTAAAGGCTCCTATAGAAGATACGTGTCGACATCACGCTATTCGAGGTGACACCAAGTCTTTTTGCGGATCTTGAAGGTGAGATGAGTCGACACCAAATTCTCATGGGTCGACACCAAGACTTTTCCAGTTTAGGATTCCTGAAGTTCAAAGTTTGAGTTGACACAAAGGCAAGATGAGTCAACCCCAAGGCAAGATGAGTCGACCCCATTGACAGACAGATCCAATTGTGTCGACACCTTTGAAGAAAGTATCGACACAACCACTTTCAGATCTCATTGTGTCGACACCAAGGCAGTTTGTGTTGACACTGATGCGTGGGATTTTTAAAATCCTGAAGGTGTAGCTGCTATATTTTTGAGCATTTAATGCTTGTTTAAAGCTCCCAACGGCTCTATTCATTCAATGCCTATATAATGATTAAAATCTGAAGATTCAAACGATTGGAGAATATTCATTTACTGTTCTATTGGTCAAATCATCATCTTCACAGTTGAACATTTATTGCAAGCTCATTTATTTTTTTAAATCTCCACTTTTTTGTCTTTCTCTCATCTCTCATTTATTTAATATGTTTTTGAGAGTGAGTGCATATTTATTATAGTGAATTTGGTGTGTAAATCTTCTCATTAAAAGAGAAAAACACATACTACAACTCTTGTAAAGTTTTGATTGCTCTTCACCCTAAAAGAAGAAGACAATAGGTTACGCTTGGCCTATAACAAAGATTGTTAGAGGTTTCACTTCACTTGTAAGAAAGTCATGTACTGTGGTTGTGATTCACTCATTGAATAATCAGACATAGTGAATTCAAAATTGCCAAGGTGCTTGAGGAGTGGATGTAGGTCAAGTGGACCGAACCACTATAAGACTATTTATATCTCTCTTCCCTTAACTCTTTACATTTCAACACATTTATTACTTGCTGCTACTGTTATTTTATTCCGCATTTAAAAGAGCTTTCAAAATGTTTTTAAGTTTTCCTAACAACCCATTCATCCTCCATTTGGGTTAATTTCAGGACAACAATTGGTATCAAAGCTTTGGTTTATACATAGACTTAACCGTTTTATATGGATCCATGGCAAACCAAAACAACATCTTACCCGAAGGCCAATCGACCTATAGACCTCCATTGTTTAATGGGTCTAACTATACCTATTGGAGGACTAGGACGACCTACTTTATACAATCACATGACATGGCTGCTTGGAGAGTCATTGTTAATGAACCACTTGCACCTAACACCACCCAAGAGGGTACAATAACTCCCAAACTTGAAAGTGAATACACTAATGAGGATTGGAAGAAGTTACAGATAAATGCCAAAGTTGTAAATTTCCTACATTGTGCATTTAGACCTGATGAGTTTAATAGGATTCAAGGATGTGATAATGCCAAACAAATATGGGACAAACTTCAAGTTGCTCACGAGGGTACAAACCAAGTGAGTCACAAGAAGATTGACATGCTTGTTAGGGATTATGAACTTTTTAAAATGTTTGATGCTGAAAATATCTCTGATATGTTTACACATTTTAATCATATCATTAATAATCTAAAATATCTCGGTAGAGTTTTTCCAAATGTAGAACTTTTTAGGAAAATCTTGGGATCTCTACCTAAAGATTGGAGACCGAAGGTGACGACCATTTAGGAAGCAAAGGACCTCACCACTCTCGGCCTTGATGAGCTTTTGGGTTCTCTCTTAACCCACGAGTTCACCTTGAGAGATGAGGAGAATGTGAAGATGAAGAAAACCGTGGCATTTAATTCTACACAAGATGTGGAACAAGAAGCCACTGAGGATGATGATGATGATGAAGGCCTTGCACTTATCACAAGGAGAGTTGCTAGGATTTTAAAGAAGAAAAGAGTGTTTGGAAGAAAAAGATTCAACTGAAGCAAGGGTCAATCAAGTAAAGACCAAAATCCAAAAGAAAAGAAGAAAGAAGTGTTTTGTTACAACTATCACAAGCTAGGGCACATGAAGCCCGAATGTCCTTTGATCAAGAAGGACAAGAAGAAATTTGCTAAGAAAGCTATGAAGGAAACATGGGATGACTCCGATTCAAGTGAAGAGGAACAAGGTTCAAGTGATAATGAAGTGGCAAATCTTTACCTCATAGCATACGGGCTGAGGTAATTTATTATTCTGATAGTGATAATGATAATCCCCCTAATGAAGAGCTTCAAGAAGCTCTTGCGAATTCTCTAAGAGTTACTAAGGAACTAAAATTGAAGAATATGTACTATAAGGAGGAAATCACTATTTTAAACTCAAACATAGATGTTTTAGAAAAAGAAAATGAGAAATATGTGTTAGTATTTTGGCTATTCCCGGGTTAAGCACAAAACCAGTGTGTCTGTACCTTTAATCTTGGGTTTGGTGTTTTCGGGTGTTTGTGTCTAGGTCCTCCGTCCAGATCACATTCAATGATCTCGCTCCGGTCTTCACAAGATATATGTCACTCACATACACACACCCATATGCATTCATATCATATCAGGTTTAGGATAGTTTATGTATTTTGTTACCGTAGAGAATTCATGACTTACCATGTATTCTAGGCACTGATACGCGAAGGGGCACGAGCACCTTCAAGAGCCTTCGAGCATTCGCAGAACGCTCGAGCGGCATCGAGTGACAAATTTTTTCCTTTCTCGATAAGCTAAGAGTTGAGATATTGAGATATATGTGAAGATGTATATGGAAAGAAATGAAGTAAAATAACAAGAAGCTTTTAGAAAACTAGCCCATGGTTTCAATAAAAACCATCAGCTATCTCCTATGTTATAAACACACAGGGAAGGGGTTCTAAACCCTAGCCCCCACCTCGTCGCCTCCTTCACCAGTGGAGCCATCACCATCGCGCATCATTTGTGAACCGCATCGCACCACCATCGACATCCTCGTGTAACCTCAGCAGCTTCTCCCTCTCCGTCTCTCTCTGTCTCCATTAATGGCAGCAAAGCATAGTGGGTATTTTGGGAATAGGATCTCCCTTCCTAATCCAAACCTTTTTAGAAGGCTTGTTCCCTTTGAGTCTTGAATAACAGAATTTTGATATATGACCCTTCATTCCACAATAAGTACATAGAAATGGTTTTCGAATAGGGGCCTCAGTGAAAGGGTTTTTGTGCACTTCCTTGTGCTCATTGAGGTTAAAACCAAGACCTTCTTTGTTG
>JAULLH010174088.1:0-18059 GCA_035668455.1 Sarracenia alabamensis
ACGTATCACTGATTATCACTGATAATACGCAAAAGCCATTTATCACTGATAATTAGATTACGTATCACTGATTATCAGTGATTATCACTGATAATTGGCTTACGTATCACTGATTATCACTGATAAATGGCCTATATATCACTGAGTTATATAAACATCAACATAGGCCATGTATCACTGATACATGACCTTTTATCACTGATACATGGCCATGTATCGGTGATAAACAGTGATACATGACCATTTATTAGTGATACATGGCCATGTATCAGTGAAAAATGGCCAATGTATCACTGATTTGTATAAACATATGCCATGTATCATTGATAAATGGTCTACGTCTCACTGATTTGAATAAATATCAACATAGGTCATTAACAGTGATAAATGACCTAAGTATGACTGAAAGTTCAAGCGTGCATTGGATAAAAAACTTCGAGTTGCTATAACTTTGCGCTCGGGTGTCCGTTTGGGACGAATTTTTTTTGATTTCATGTATTTTTTCGAGATCTACATAGTTCCAAATTTGGGGCAGCCGTTTTTTCAAAAAAAGGGTTTTTTGACAACGAAAATTAGAATTTCTTGTTTTATGTCAGAAAATATTTCGATTTGAGTTTTTGCAAATCTTATAACGATTGAGTTTTTGTTCTTGCGATTTCAGTTTTTGTTTTTGATCGTGCGATTTGAGTTTTTGCGATTAATTTTTTTGATCTTAGAATAGATGAAGAGACCTGGAGATGGCAGCGATGGAGGAAGCGAGATAGAGAGGAAGAACGTATGAAACCAGATGAAGGGCAAATTTGGTATTATAAAATGTTTTAATTATCTGTTTTGCTTTTTAAAAGGGCTAAATTCTGTACGTGCCCTCAACAAAGAGCTGAATCCTAAAAAACCCTTAAAAAAATTCAAAATTATTAGTTAAGAAAAAAACAAAAAATAAAAACACTAAAAAATCAAATTAAAATACAAATCATAAATATTATATTTAAATTTTTACCTGATTAAAATATAATAATATATCTTATTTATTAATATGTATGTATAAATACCTCAAAACTGACCCTAGGTATATAACCAGATACTTGATCCAAGCTAATATGACCAAAGTCCGATTCGGAACCCATGACAACCCATCAATAGGAATATGCAATCTGGGCGGGCCAGACTCGCCAAGATATCCAACCTATAATTTTATCACCAGCCCAATCAGGTCAATCGGCCGATCAATCGAACAGGCTTCCGTGACCTTTCTACCAGGCCTGCACGCCCGACCAGCAAGCAACTGGGCTACGTACCCGCTGTCAGCATCAAGTTCATATTGATCAGTGAGAAGGGCTGACCGGTTGATCGCATAAGGTGAGCCAATTGGGACTAAGGGCGCTGACTAGCTGAACACACTCCGTTGGCACTCCTGAGCTCTTATAACTAGACTTCGACGGTCACGCAACACATGACAATGCATGACTGGACCCTCAACTCCTCAGAGAATATCCTCCCCCGATGATTTGATGATCACAATAGGAAAGAATCCCAAACCTCCCACAAATTGTTCGGGAAAGAACACCTACATTCGGTAATCACGTGGTAAGGAAGGCCACGTATCTACCCCTCGACGGAAAGTATATAAGCAAAAGGTAACCAATGTGAAAGGTATGCAGCCCTAAAACCCTAATCGTCGTTTGCTATTGTCTTCTACATTCTCGCATTCCTCTGTATCGACTACATAATGACTTAATCATCGGAGAGGGCACATCGGAGACCCCTCTGACCCCCTCTCTAACGTGGTCTACCTTCTTTCGCAAGCCCACAGAGATTGGAGCAGACCGTCCCGGATTCAGACGCTATCATTTGGTGCCATCTGTGGGAACGATATTTTTTTTTCTAATAGTCTTGAATTTCATATATGGTTTGCATAAGGTCAATGGTCGGCGATGACGGGCCAAATCGCCTGCCCATAGGGAATCCGTTACCTCATCCCCCTGCTAATCTGCCACAACCTCCGTTCGAGCAACTCACCGAGGGGATTCTTCGATTGGTGCAACAAAATCAGCAGCTTATCCAGCAGAATCAGAAGTTCGTTCAACAAAATCAGAAAGTCGTTCGACACCTCCGTGGTCAAATGGAATCCAGGATCCCCTCTCGCAGTGAGAACAACCTCCATACAACCCGGAGCCGAAGGAAAGAGTCGATGAATTCCCCTACAGTACCTGATGGGAACTTTCCAAGGAATGAGAGGAGAGAAATCCCCCTCCGAGGAGATCGACAAGGAAGGGACGAGTAGTCGCAAGTAGAGTCAACACGGAACCTCGAGTTCAACCCCAAGGGAGTGTACTCGGTCGCCTACCAGCCGGAGGGTTAGAGCAGTCGGGACTCCGCTTGGACGCCGACAAGCCATTACAAGAGGCAGGAGCCCAAGCGAACGACGAGTGGCGAGTCGCGAAAGGCATGGTCCATTCGACAGGAGACAATTGGATAAAACAATGTGGTACCGCATTCACCTCCACCATAATGGAGGCCCCTATCCCACTGAAATTTATGATGCCCCACTTGGAGTAGTTCGACAGTGAGTCCGACCCTTTGGACCATTAGAATACGTACAGATCCCTGATGTACTTCCCTGCCGCCCCGGAGGAGATTATGTCTCGTGCCTTCCCCATCACATTGAATGGGACTGCCAGAATATGGTTCTCAAAAATCAGGTCAGAACCCATAGAGTCCTTCGCCCAGCTCAGTGAAAGGTTTATGAGCCACTTCGTCGAGGAGCAAAGGCATTGCAAACCAGCGGCATCCCTCCTCCACATCAAGCAATTGAAAGTGGAGTCCTTACGAGAGTATGTCAGTCGTTTCAACCGAGAGGCTCTGGGAGACGGGCACATCAAAGCCACCAGCATGCTAACTTTCCTCGTGGTAGATACCCCAGCAGCATATAATGCCATTTTGAGATGAACGACTCTAAGTCGATTTCAAGCAATAGCGTCCACCTACCACCTCATGGTCAAGTTTTCGGGGGATATTGGAACAGGATACACGAGGGGAGATCAGCTATCTATCTGAGAATGCCACGTCAATTTCCTGAAGGAACAAAGCTAATCTATATAACACGAGATTAGCAGAAGCCCCGGGTCGACCGGAGGCTATTCGAAACAGGGTACTCAGCGCCGCTTGGAAATATGGAAGTTATAAATGCGTGCAATGACTCCAACACCTTTTGAAACAAATGAAATAAATGTTGTGTCTTATCTCTAAACTTTCTCATCCCGTTTATCTACAATACATATGCTCGTGTGAACGACTAACTATGCAGCTCAGCTAAAGACCTACTATGCCCAAGGGCAGGGTTGAGAATAAGATCTCTCCTACGGGTAGGGTTGTGAACAAGATTTCTCTTCCCAGATCACGTGTCCCAAGGGGAAGTGAAGACTACTATGCCCAAGGGTAAGGTTGAGAACAAGATCTCTTCTCCCGGGTCACGTGCCCCAGTAGAAGCTAAAGACCTGATGTCCCTACGCGCAGGGTTATGAACAAAATCTCTCTTCCCAGATCACGTGTCCCAGGTGGAAGTGAAGACTATTGTGCCGAAGGGCAGGGTTGACAACAAGATCTCTCCTCCCAGGTCACACACCCTAGTAGAAGCTAAAGACCCCCTATGCCTACGGGCAGGGTTGAGAACTTGATCTCTCTTCCTGGATCACGTGTCCCAGGTGGATGTCCAGACTACTGTGCCCAAGTCTAGGGTTGAGAACAAGATCTCTCCTCCCGGGTCACTCGCACCAGTAGAAGCTAAAGACCCCATATGCCTACGGCAGGGTTGAGAAGCCAAGCAATCAAATAAGAGTATGACTCGTATATGCCTGACCAGTAAGAGCATAACCAGCAAAAGGAAAATTCAACAATGCTTGAGGTGCGCAAACGTCGAACCGTAGTTAAAGCCACCAAGCCCCAAACTACGGTTGGGCCGAGAATGAGGTATCATGACCCTGACTAACTAGGCATAGATGGACAAGAAACGTTAAGCCAAGTACGGGTGGCAGCATGCCAAGGCCAAGACCACACGGAAACTATCAACACGAAACAAGGTTTTCCTAATAAACGCAGTAAGCAAAAAGAAAGGCATCCATAACAAATGATGTAACAAAAATCATTAACTAATGGGCGAGTCAATAGCTCCTAACACAGGCAGTTTATGTGTTAAAGAAGGTAAGGGAAGCCTGGGGAATCATCTGTCCCCAACACAGGTCGCCACCGAGCAGATAGTGTTGTTGGCCCAGATGTGAAACCTAGAGGGGGTGAAAAGGTTTATTTAGCAAACTTAATTAAATTCTAATCTCTTTTTAAACTTAGACAAGTTCCAAGTGCGAACGTAAATAATGTGTGTGTAACAATTATAAACAATCAAACATACACAAATAATATTGAAAATGTAAAGAGATAAGGGGGGAAAGACACACAAGATTTGTAGTGACTCTGCCAAATCCCGGCCTACGTCCACTCTCTCAAGCGCACTTGAGTTAACCACTATGGGGGCAGTGCTTACGAGTGCACTCCAAACCTTGTACAGAAGATTTACAGGCTATCCTCCAACCTAGAAGATTTACAGGCTATCCTCCGACCTAAAAGATTTGATGCTATCTTCCAACCTTTTATCGTTGAAGGCCAATCAAAGCCTATTCTTCTTTTTAAGGTGAAGTGGAACCTTGCTCAGAACAGAGTTGTTGTAGTAGTGGTAGTGATCCTCCTTGGTGAGGTAATTTACAATTTGAAAACTCACTACAATGATTTCACTCTCTCTCTCTCTCTCTCTTTCTCTCTTTTGAATATAATTACAATCAATGAGAAATATGTACAGAAGATGAGTACAATAATTGGTGTATGAAAACCAGTGAAGCTAAAACTAAAGCTCAAAGAATAAGAATTAAAAATGAGATATAAATAGGGGAATTGCTGTTGTGATTGTTAATCATTTTTTCTCTTGTATTGTCCAACCCTTAAGACTTCAAATCATTCTCCTTAAATAGCGTTCGTTAACATATGAACGTTGTGGGAGAAGATATAGCCGTTGGGGAGAAAAATAGATCCGTTGCAGTACCAGATTTTCAAATACACGCATGAAAGTGTCGAACCTTTCTTGAGAAGTGTCGAACCTTTCTTAGTTGCTGAGGATTGTGACGAACTATCCTTAAAAGTGATAAACCTTGTTTGTACAGCAAATCAGCAATGTGTCAAACTTTTCTTCCAAAGTGTCGAACCTTACGAAGGTCCGAGGAGAGAGAAAAGGCTCTGGATAAAAGTGGCGAAACTTATGAGCATTATGCCGAACTTTTCTCCTGACTTAGTCACAAATGTGTCGACCCTTTCTTTCAAAGTTTTGAACTTTTTCCTTCAAGGCTTCAAGTTGAACATGGCTTCCAAAGTGATGAACTTTTCATAAAAATGACGAACTTGTCAACACATAAAGCGTCGAACCTTTCTTCAAAGGTGTCGAACCTTTTCCCCAAAATCTTCAGGATGAACTTGCCCTTGAAAAGGGACGAACCTTTTCTTGGAAGTGACGAACTTGTCTACAGAAGGGACGAACTTGTCATAGCTAAAAGTGTCAAACCTTTATATATAGGTGTCGAACTTTTTTCTTGCAGCTTCAATGTTGAGCTGTCCTTTGTCTTGGTGAAAAGGGACAAACCCCTTTGCTAGAAGTGACAAATCGTGTTCTTCCTCTCACAAAAGTGTCAAACTTTTATATCAAAACTGTCGAACTTTTTCTTCGGCTCAGACCTTGACCAAAAGTGACAAACCTCTGGACTGAAAGTGACGAACTTCTTCTCCCTTTAGCTAAAAGTGTCGAACCTTCAACTGAAAGTGTCGAACCTTTTGTGCGGCTCGAACTTTGCACAGAAGTGATGAACTTTTGGATGGAATGTAGCGAACTTCTTTTCCCCTTAACAGAAAGTCTGGAACTTTCCTTTGCTGAAAATAAGCTACTTTTCAGTACTTCAAAGCATACATCAACATTTCATATCTTCTTCGTCTGAACTCCAAAGAGGGTCAATTTTATTTCCAAATTGAAGCCTTCGAAGTCCTCTTTCCCATGGAACTAGTCTTCGACCCTAATTACTAAGGTAGAGAAACTTATACCCAGAATACTGAAGGTATGTCAGTTTGATCCTTTGTTGAGAATCACCAGGGTGTCAAAACTTCTACTCTAGGGTTCGAACCTTTGTCCAATTTCTTCCTAAAACTAAAATACTTCATCTTCTAAAACATCTAAGTCTTCTCCTTCAATTACTTGATCTTCAAGGAGCTTGGTCTTGAATTTTGATCTCTCCTTAGACTAGGCAAGGTATCAATATTCCCAATACTAAAATTCCCTTGATCTTCGAAGCAATCTTCAGAATCCCAAACCTTTGACCATTCTCTTGCTTCTAGAAATTCTTCAAACCATTGCTTGAAGTCGAGGATGGTGTCTGCTTCTTCTGAGCGCCGTCAAGGCACTTTAGGTAACAAGCAAGCTTTGAGCTTGCTTGTACTTCTTGATCAACACATCTAAGGGTGGTGGGCTTTACCTCCTGCTGAGGCACTTCAAGTAACAAATGAAATTTGAGCTTGTTTTTACATCTTGATCAACATATCAAGAGGTGAGAGCTTTTCCTCTTCAAGGTATCACTGCTGCTCTTCTTCATCACATTCAATCTCAAGTTTCAATAGGGTCTACAACCTTTTGATGTTTTGCCTAACTTGAGATTGAGTAAAGATCTACTCGTGGGCATTATTTTGAGCTTCCTTGCTCAATGTAAGAAGCTAGTCCATTTGATGTCTTGATTGAACCATTCTCCTCTTGATTACCCATATCTTGTCAGACTGTCCAAAGCTTGTCTTCTCTTGACTTATGCGGACCTTCAAGATGTTAGACCTGAAAAATACTAACACTCATGCAAACAAGTCTTTAGTGCAATCACGAACAAAACAATATGTTTATACATTAAGCACATGATGCACACATAAAGATGATTAAAAAATCAGGGCTAACAATTTCCTTAAATACCAACTCAAATGATTGTTAATGTTAAGGCCATTGATCAATCATGATTATTTTGTAGTATTAACAACTAAATAAATAAATTTATTTGATTGTTATATCTATCAAAACCAAGCTTCATTTAAAATGAAGATATCAGATTTATCAAGTGAGATTAACATCCAAAAGATCAAATCAATTGGTTGTTATAAGTCAAAACAAAATAAAGGCTTGATTGAAAGTCCTTTTGGCTAACAAGTATATCAAAGTATGCGTTAATGCTTGAAAAGTGTAAGGAGGACAATTTGCTCCCCGGCCAACAGTATCACAAAAGAAATGATGATGATTGTTGAAGTGAAAACTGAAAGAGTCTCAGGAGGAGGAGAAGGAGGAGGGGAGCACCCCTCTGGTCCCAGCGACCCTAATGGACGGTTGACTCGTCGTCATCGGGCCCAGCGTCTTCTTCTCCACTCAGATCGATAATGACAGCCTTCCCCTTAACCCCCGAAGATGGGTGCCTAGCTCGATCGAAAACAATAAAGTCTAGTCCAGGCCACCTCTCTTGGGTAAGCTCTTGGAATGCCTCGAAATCATCCTATCAATCCCATTTCTTCGTCTGCATCTCCTGGGCAATCCTGGCCTGCACCCTCACCTCAAAGGTAGCCCTCTCTCGGCCCAACTCCCTTTAGAGGCGCTACGCCTTTGCAGTCAAGCGGCAAGAATCATGCTTCAAAGCTTGAGATATCTCGTCACGCTGGAGAATCCCCCGCATAGTATGATAGCCTAGAGCGATGGCCAACGACAAACAACAGTAATAGTAAACAACGGAGAAGAAAAGTGGATTGAAGAGCATGAACCAACTGACTACTAATGAACTGAAACATCAAACATACCCTGGCCGAGTCCCGACAATATTGGCTCGCGATATCGGATGAAGACAACCCTCGAAGAGTGCTCCAGTCTCTCTCGGTGAAAGCTCTCTCGATAAAATCCATGCCTACCATTCCACCCCTCGAATATGGTAGCCTGTTCCTCCACAACGGTTGGGTCTTCTTCGGCCTTCGGTTCCTTGATCCCTGGGGCATCCGTAGCCGGCTCCCGGGTAACATTTTTGACACGAGCATGTTTCCCAGCCGTAGCCCCCCGAGTCCGAGTGGCAACGCTGTCGTCTTCCTGGGAGCAGACTTCATTTGATCAGCAGCGCATGACGCGGCTAGTGAAGGCATCCTCGCTCCCACATCCCTGCCCTCGCCCTTGGGCCCGCCCTCGCAGGGACGTAGAGGATGCTCGAAGTCCTCTCATGTTCCTCGCCCTACGGATCTTCTGAAAAAAACAAATCAAAAAAAAAAGAAAAAGGAAGGGGGGATGAGGCATCAACACGGGCCCACACAGACTTGAAACGATACATCTTGAATCAACAAAGGAAGATTTAACCTCATGCGGGCAAAAGAAAACTAAACCCGAAAATTCGGTACATCACAGACCCCCTTCTCCTATAACACAGAGACATACACAATCGAGACCAAAGCCAAACTGTGTACGGAGTAGACTTACCAAGAATTCGACCTCGAACAACATCGAGAGACACGATCTTGCAATGACTAGTTCACCAGGAATCCGTAAGATGGCAACCGAGGGAGAAGATGAAAACGTATTCGTAACTACGCTCCTAGGTATTTATTTGAGACTGTATGGCTGGCGGGAATACATAATGCTGCACGATAGCCTCAAAAAGCCACGTTGTCATTATGCATAGTTATTACAGAAGGTACAAACACGTCTTTTAGCGTTTGACATGGCTAGAAAGTGAAGGACCGCCACAGTGCAACCCGGGAATAACGCTAGGAACTCAATATCCTTTTCGGCCCCAGACCTCTGACCCACTGATCAGGACGGAATAAATGGCCAAAGTTCTACGAACACCATCAAGAATAGGGGACTACTGATAGGTATGTGCAAATACCCTAGTTGGGCACAGAAAAGCACCCCCGAGTCCATAGAGTCAAAACCTGACATGGATACCTATCCAACCCAACGATAAGAACATCCGCCCTTTATGGTCCGAGATCGCTATGGGTCGGGATCGCTCAAATAACCGAGCTACATGACCACCCGAGCTCCTAACGACCGATCTATGATGGGTGAGTTGTAAGCTCGGTACCAGAGATACACACCAGGTCGGCTCTTTGAAGTTTGAAAACAAACACCAGGAGTCTGCGAGTTTCCAACCAGGATTAGACAAGAGACATAAAGTTAACACAAAAATGCCAAGGTACAACGCGAAATCAAAAACAACGATATTCGGGAAAAGCGCTAAATCGGGTATTTTTTATCATCTTCGGCCTTCGACCAAACACCATCAAGAATAGGGGACTACTGATAGGTATGTACAAATACCCCAAAATTGACCCCAGGTATATAACTAGATACATGAACCAAGCCCATATGGCCAAAGCCCGATTCGGGCCCCAAGGCAAGCCCATCAATAAGAATATGCAACTTGGGCAGGCCAGACTCGCTAAGATATTCGACCTACAATTTTCTCACCAGCCCGATCAGGTTGGTCGGCCTATCAACCGATCAGGCTTCCGCGACCTTTTCACCCGGCCTGTACCCCCGACCAGCAAGCAATTGAGCTACATGCCAGCCGTCAGCACCAAGTTCATATCGACAAGCGGGAAGGGCTGACCGGCTGATCACATCAGGTCAACCAAATGGGACTAAGGGCGCCGACGAGCTAAACACACTCCATTGGCACTCTTGAGCTCCTATAACAAGACTTCGACCCACTGCAGGACTCTAACGGTCGCACAACACACGCTAAGGCGTGACTGGACCCGCAACTCCTCAGAGAATATCCTCCCCTGATTATCCGGTGATCACGATAGGAAAGAATCCCAAGCCTCCCACAAAAGGTTTGGGAAAGAACACCTACTACCAGTAATCACTTGGCAAGAAAGGCCTCGTATTCACCCCTCGACGGAAAGTATATAAGTAAAAGGTAACCAAGGTGAAAGGTACGCAGCCCTAAAACCCTAATCATCGTTTTCCTGGTATTGTCTTCTACATTCTCGCATTCATCTGTATCGACAACTTATTGACTTAACCGTCAGAGATGGCACATCCGAAACCCCTCAAGTCCCCTGTCTAACATGGTCTACCCTCTTTCGTAGGGCCACGGAACTTGGAGCGGATCGTGCCGGATTCAGACGCTATCATTTATAATTTATTTATTATCATTATCTAGTACATATAACTATTGACATATAATATGTAAAATGATAAAATTATACACTTTGAATAAGAAATGAAAAATTAGTTTTTTGCTTAATAATTAATTTTACAAAAATTAAATTAAAACTAAGTTACTAAACAAATCACTTTAAATCCAAATTATTTTTTTTACTAAAATATATAAAAACAAAAAAACTATCTTTTTTAGTGTACATATTTAGAAATGAGTTTTTAATACTTTTGAATTATTCGATAAAGTTCCATTTTTTACATTTATAATTGTTATAGAAAAATGTGCCCTTATTAATGCGTATATATAGATATATATGGTTTATATGTCCTCATTTGCTAAGCATGATTCCGTGAATCATTATAGATTCGGTGGAAACGAACAATTGGAGAATTAGAATTCATTGTCCACGTGCGATCATAGTGTGCGGCGTCAAGAGAAGCTTTGACGTGGAAATTAAAGTCCATAGTTGTGCACGGATTAGATGTCAAATAAAACATGATCATTGTGAAATTTTATAAGCATCTTTTTGGTACTTTGTTGTTGATATCCTACGATTTTGATCATCAACCGGTGAGATATAAATCCGTCTTTAATTATTTTGTTAAAATCTACCTTACGGTGACAAATATTATTATTTTACTATCCCGAGACTATTGTTCTTTATGATTATCATCCTCTGGGTATACCTAGAGAGTTTAATAATGCAAACTCATTATTTTAACATAGTAATGATTGGGAATCGAACTTCGATTCCATAATTTTTTTCTTAGAGAATTTTCCATGTAAAAATTGGTGTCTTACAATTTATTTATTATTTTTATTCCACTATTATTAATCATATTTAATCACTTACAAAAGAAGAAAAAATGTAATTTATTTTGCTGCAAGCTATTTTTGAGTTAATTTTTTTCAACAATGGTATCAAAACTCCGCTTAGATGCGATCCGAGTTTATTTAATTCTTGTGTATTGATTAGAATAAAAGAATCATATTGAGTTATGATTAAATTGAATTCATCGAAGAATTTGATATGAAAACCTCAAATGGAAATTGTCTTTTACACTAAGGATTTATACATGCCAATTGAAAGTGATAGCAAGAAATCAAAAAAAACAGCAGATGATGAATGGAAGGTTATAAACAGAAAAATAGTGGCTCAAATCCATACTTGGGTAGATCAAAACATTTTTGATCATGTGGCTCATAAGACCAATGCCCATACACTGTGAAAGAAATTAGAATCAATGTATGAGAGGAAGGCGCCCAAAATAAAGCATCCCTAATCAGGCAGTTGATTAATCTGAAGTACAAGGACGATCGAACTTTAATTGAACACTTAAGTTTCTTTCTGCAATCATTTAATCAATCAATTGACTACCATGAAGATGTTTTCGATGATGAGCTGCATGACCTACTTCTATTGAGTTCCTTGTCAAATATTTGAGAAATACTGGTTGTAACAATCAGTAATTCAACACCGAATGAAGAAGTCACCATTGATATGGTAAAAGACAGCATTCAATGAAGAAAGGAAGACAGAAAGAGTAGGGAATCACAGTCGAGTTACATGCCTTTGTCAGAGACAAGAGGGGGAAGAGTACAAATAGAAAATCCTCTAATGACGACAGGCCCAGAAACAAGTCAAGAGGAAAATCTTAGTCCAGAAAAAAGATTAAATTCCTTTATTGTTACAAAATAGGGTACATGAAAAAGAAATGCAGAAAACAGAAAAGGGATCAGAAATAGGAAAATGTTGATGACAAGAAAGATCATAATGATATAGTTATAACCACTTCAAACTAATGCGAGATCATCATTGTTTGCAAAGATGGGTTAATTGGGATTACTAGACGGGACTCCAATTGGATGATTGAATCTGGTGCCTCCTTCCATGTCATTGCACCTAAGGAATACACACACATGACAATTTTGGTCACGCTAGAATAGGTAATGAAGGTATGTTTAATATTGTGGGAATAAGAGATGTCAGTCTAAAGACCGCTCGGGGCTGCAGATTAATGCTTAAGAATATCAGACACGTTCCAAACATCATGTTTAATCTCATATCCACTTGTCAATTGGATGAGGAAGGATACAGAAGCACTTTGGGGATACGAAGTGGAAACTCGGCAAAGGGTCCTTAATTGTTACAAGGGATAGTAAGACATCCACTCTCTACCCCTTGGAGGAAAATCTTAGCAAATAAGTGATCAGCACAATTGAGTAGGACGCTACCACCGAGCTATGGCACAAGTGGTTCAAACACATGTGTGAGAAAGATATGCAAATTCTAGACATGAGAGATCTTCTACCTAAGGTAAAAGGTACTTGTTTTAAAACTTGCATGCATTGTTTAGCTTGTAAGCAACACAGAATCTCGTACAATATAGTTCCTGCATCTAGGAAGTCATATATTCTAGACTTAGTACATTCTGGTGTTTTTGATTTTATGAATATTGTTACTATGAGTGGTGCTAGATATTTTGTGACATTTATTGATGACCAATCACGAAAAGTTTGGACATATGCTTTAAGAACTAAAGACTATGTGCTAGATGTGTTCAAATAATTTCGGGTTAGTGTGGAAAGACAAACAAAGGGTTCATTGAAGTGCATCCAGACTGACAATGGTGGTGAGTATCGGGGGTCATTTCTACAGTACTGTCATGTTAAGGGCATCAAGTATGAGATGATCATTCCTAAGACACCAAAATAGAATGGTTTGGTAGAAATGATGAACAGAACAATCATGGAAAGAGTCAGATGCATGTTATCACATGCAAAATTTCCAAAGACTTTCTTGGGCAAGGCAATGAAGATAGTAGTCGATCTGATAAATTTATCTCCATCAGCTCTACTTGAGGGTGATGTGTCACACATATTATTGACAGAAAAAGAGGTTTCCTATGATCACTTGAAGGTATTTAGGTGCATAATATTTATTCACATTCTCAGGGATGAAAGATCAAAACTTGATTGGAAGTCAAAAGAGTGCATTTTTCTGGGATACGATCGAAAGAGTTTGGATACAGAATTTAGGTTCCTATTGACAAAAAGATCATTAGAGGCATAGATGTCGTCTTCTTAGAGGAAGAAACTATGGAAAACATGAACATAAAAAAGGAACCAGCTACAGACAGAATATCCTATTGATACGGATCTAGTCCTTCAACCTACCATGCATAGTAATGAATGGGGAGATACACATACAAATGCAGATGTTGATGAGGATATGTCTATAGTTGATGATACAGTTCTAGAGGAGCAGACAGAGTAGGTTCACAATGATCCTCTAGTAGAGCCCTGGTTGAGAAGGTCTACCAGGGAGCATCAAGCCCCAAGTAGATATTTACGTACTGAATATCTGATGCTCATAGATGGAGGAGAGCCAGATTGCTATCAGGAAGCAGTTGAATATGAACAGAAGAATAGGTGGATCAAAGGTATGCAATAAGAGATGAAATCCTGGCATGAGAACTAGACTTTGATCTTATAAAGATGCCCAAAGGCAAGAGGACATTGAAGAAAAAATAGGTCTACAGACTTAAAATAGAAAAAGGAAACTTACAGCCGAAGTACAAGGATAGACTAGTTGTGAAGGGATTTAGTCAAAAGAAAGGCATTGACTTTGAAGAAAATCCTCTCATCTATTATAAAGATGACATCCATTAGGAAAGTTCTTGGATTTCCTGTAAGTTCTAATTTAGAGATTGAGCATGTGAACGTAAAAACAGCCTTCCTCCATAGTAACTTAGATGAAGAGATTTACATGGAGTAGCCCGATGGGTTCAAATTCAAAGGTAAGAAAAATTTAGTGTGCAAGCTAAAGAAGAGTCTATATGGGTTGAAACAGGCACCGTGACAATTGAAAAAAAAATTTGATCAATTCATGGCCAAACACGAGTTCAAGAAAACCGTTTCAGACCATTGTGTGTTCCTAAAGAAATTTGCAAGAGGTGACTTCATTATATTACTGTTGTACATGAACGATATGTTGATCATCTGTCATAACATGAGCACAATTCAGAAACTTAAAGGGGAGCTAAGAAAATCTTTTTCAATAAAGAATTTGGGACCGGGTAAGCAAATACTTTGCATGAATATCACATGGGACAAGAAGAATCATAGACTTTGGCTCTCACATGAGAGGTATATTGAAAATGTACTACAGAGATTCAACATGGATAAGGATAAACTTGTAGATACTCCACTTGCTAGTCATTTCAGACTCAATTCCTAGCAAAGTTCGACAAGTGAGAAAGATAAGGCAGAGATAAAGAAGGTTCCTTATTCATCTACAGTTGGGGGTCTAATGTATGCAATGGTGTGTACATGACTAGACATATCTTATACAGTTGGTGTGGTGAGCAGATTTCAATCAAATTCGGGAAGGGATCACTAGGAAGTAGTGAAATGGATCCTTCGATGTCTCAGAGACACTGCCATAATTTGTTTATGCTTTAATCGGTGCATGCTTGAGTTATAAGGTTTTACAAACGCTAATGTGGCAAGAGATGTTGATTTCATAAAATCTACATCAAGTTATATGCATATTTTTGTAGGGGGAGCTATATTTTGGCATATAAGATGACAGAAATGCGTTACACTATCCACCATAGAAGTTGAGTACATTGCAGTAGCAGAAGACTGCAAGGTGATGTTATGGATGAAAAGGTTGCTGCAGGAGTTAGGGTTAACACCGGAGAAGTATGCACTTTTCTGTGACAACTAAAGTGCTATTCACTTGTGCAAGAACCCACAGTTCCATTCACGGTCAAAGCACATTGACATGAGATATCATTGGATTCAGAATGTGTCGGAAGAAAAGCTACTGTCATTAGAGAAAATCCAAACCGATCAAAATGGTTCAGATATGATGATAAAGACTGTATGCATGAAGAATCATATTTTTTTTATAGGGAGGCAACATGTATGATTGATCCCCCCACATGAGCAGAATTTAGAGTTTATTAGGGTCAGTCCCATTTGGGGGATCCAATTACAAGCTTTTTTTTTTAAAAAAAAAGGTTTTTTTTTAAAAAAATTTGGAATTAATTTTCGAAAAGGGTTGTAGCCCAATTAATTAATTTCCCATAAACCCATTGGAAAAAAAAATGGGTGAAGGCATTAGGATGAAATCAATTCCTTTAAGGAATTAGGGTGCAACGCAGCAATAAAACTACAATTGAACAGCTAGAGAATTATAATTCATTCTCTAAGTGCGATCATGGAAATTACAGTCTATATTTGTGCATAGATTGGATATCGAACGAAGTCTGATTATCGTTAAATTTTACAAGCGTTCTCTCGCGACTTTGTTTTTGATATCCAATGGTTTCGATCATCAACCTGTGAAATCTAAACTTATCTTTAATTATTTTGTTGAAATCCATCTTATGGTGACGACTATTTATAATTTCGATATCCCTAAACTATTGTTCTTGATTGTCATCATCTGAGTATGCCTAGAGAACTTAATCATGTAAATTCATTATTTTGATATAGTGAAGATTTAGAATTAAACTTTGGTCCATTGGTTTTTGTCTAGGGGTTTTTTTTTACGTAAAAATTAGTGTCCTCTAATTTATTTATTATTTTTATTCTACTATTGTTGATCCTATTTAATCACGCACTGCAGAAGGAAAAAAATAATTCATGCTAATGCAGACTATTTTTAAATTAATTCTTCTGAACATATTATTCATCTAGGGTTTGAGTAGTGTTAGTATTTTGGCTATTCCTAGGTTAAGAAAAAAATCATTGTGCATGTACCTTTGATTTTTTGTTTGAGATTTCGGGTGTTTGTATTTTGGTCCTCCGTCAAGATCACATTCTGCAAACCTGCTCCAAATCCGGTATCAGGTATATAACACCCACATACACACACTCATATGCATTCATAACATCATATGTTTCATGATAGTTTGTGTTTTTGTTGCCTTAGAGAATTCATAACTTACTATGAATTCTAGGCTTTGGCGCACAAAAGGAGTACGAGCACCTTCAAGTGCCTTCGAGAGCACTCGAACGACATCAAGCGGCTTCGAACGACCAGTGTTATCTATGAATATTTTGATAAGTCGAGAGTAAAGATATTCAAGCACCCGAAGAACGCCCGTAGAGAGCTTGAGTGCCTCTATTCAATATCTTATTTTCTCTTTGTCGAGAGTTGGGTTTTTTGTGGCGCTCGTAGTGCGCCCGTAGAGTGCTCAACCTCAGTGTTGGAACCCTGACCAACTCTCATTAGCATAGGCAGAAAAAGCTTGCAATCTTTAACTACGCTCAAATTCCATAAGGTGCCAGCGGTGCACTCGAAGAGCGCTCCAGCGCCGGGTTGTTTTTCTATAAAAACACCTTATACTGCTATTAGGTCAGTTGAGAAAGTTATTTTGGCTGTTCTTACAGGAGCTCCAGCTTCTCTCTAGGCTTTATTAAGTCTTAGGCGTTTGATCCCACATCAATGCCTCAAGATTCATTACACTCGATGTATTACATCTTCCACTTACGGTTATATGTATTTATATCTATGTTTTTTGAGGATTTCCTTGGGATTTATGTATTGTATCTTGTTTAGCTATTGTATGTAGTTTCATTTTTTAGTTCTTGCATCCTCTGCACCCTCGATATGGTGCTATCAGTAGGAACGTGTGGAGTAACGACTCATGGTAGTCTTACTCCGTTAGTCTCGGTTGTGTACATGTGTAGCAACCTTGGCTTAGAACTTATGATAGTCTCATCTTAGCCTTTCAGCTAAGTATTTTCGAAGAAACCTTCAATGAAACCATCCTCTCTTGTGCCATAGTTTTTACCTTTCCTAGAATTGGTAATTAGACCACATTGGAGTATAACATTAGATGCCCTCTAGTTGTAGGTATTCATCATGGTTATCATATTTCTTCCACCACTCCCATCACCATACATACACACTTGGCTGAGGAAACTTTGAATCCTCATCGATAGGGAGAACGGGACTTGTGCCCATGGACCACATGTTGTACACGAGCTTCGTTCGTAGTGAGACTGAAGTGCTCATAGAACATTAAAGGGGGAGCTACACGACTTTGGACTCAAGAAGGGGCTCTGGGAGCTTTAAGTTAGAGAATCGGTGTCACCGTCTGGTATAACGGGTCTAATTCCTAATCTGTCTATCTTGCAAACCTTTTGGCTTATAATGCATAGTTTCTGCCGTGTGTCAGTGGCGTGGTTCTTATCCCAGGGACCTTTCCTAGGGTTTCCACATATATCGTGTGTCCCTTGTGGTTGTTGGATTATAAATTTTCATAGCTTTACGTTGATGTTAATTTTATTAACCTTAACATGCTATCATGTTAGGCTAGTGTTAGCCCAAGGATTATTCAATCAAGTTACTTCCTTGTTTTGACATATAACAAAAAATTGAATTTATTTGGTACTAATGTTTGACTATGTCATTATGAGCTTTTAGGACTTTAAGGTACCCAATTTCCATCCTTTTGGACTGTAGAACTTATAAAATTTTATAACAAAAAGCCTTTGTTTATATCTGATTTGAAAAAGACTTTGAATATTTCATGAACTAAAAATGGGTTTTGAGACACAAAAAGATCGACCTTTTTTGTCTAAAAGGTTGATGGATCGTCCACTCCCCATGGTGCTCGGGGAGTGGATGTAGATCAAGAGAACCGAACCACTATAAATCTCTGTATAGTATTCTTGTCCCTTATCTCTTACTTTACAACATTTGTTTTTAATCTCTTGTGTGCAATCTATTAATCAAAGAAAAGGTTTTTGAAAAAGATAAGATGTTTGCTACTCAACCACTTC
>JAULLH010174089.1:0-13274 GCA_035668455.1 Sarracenia alabamensis
CTGTGCAGTATCTCTAACCCTTCTCTTTACTTTTCTGCATTTATTATACTTTTGTGTGCTTGTAATTAATTTAAGAATATTTTTTCAAAATAGTTTAAAAATCTACCATTCACCCCCCGTTTGGGTTGACTTTCGGGACATCAAATATGAAATGCACAAATTGCAAAGAATATCAAACTTGAGTATATCTCTCCCTTTATGAGTAAAAAAAAATGTTTTCTCCCCCTTTGGAAACGAATTGGTGGCCTATTCGACCCCTAATCAAAGTGAGTTGACACCTTGACAAGAATATGATGTTCAAACTAACATATAGTCACCTTTTTGATCATAAATTTCTCTACAGAAAGAATTTTGATGTGAGGCTAGAACTATTGGAAAGAAGAATTATGGGGCTTCAATTTGGATATAAAAACGCCCGCATTCTGAATTTATATAAAGAATTTATGCCCATTTAAAGTTTGACCAAAAGTGTAGAAGGTTTGAGCCAACCCCTTTATCAAATGAGTCAACCCCATGCTGAACAGCTTCAGTTCTTGAAGCTCTGAAACAAATGAGTCAACCAAAAATCAATTTGAGTCGACCTAAGGCAGTTTGAGTCGGACCCTTACCAATTTGAGTTGACTCATGCGAAGAATATCTCTAGATCTGAAGTTCGCAACTGTTATTTTTCAAACTCCAATGGCTAGTTTTTGACTTCAATGTTCATAAATCAAAGAGAGACTATTTAAGGAGTTATTTCTCATCATTTGGATGGTTGGTGGACAATAATCAAAGAACCCTAAATGCCATTACTGCTCCTCTACTTTGGTCATTGTAAAGTGGTTGTGATTCACCCGTAAGAAATCGATTTAGTGAATTCCGAAGGCACTTGGGGAGTGGACGTAGGCCTGGTTTGGCCGAATCACTCTATATTGTTTGTGTCTCTCACTCCCTTATCTCTTTACATTTTCGGCTCTTATTTGCTTAATTTTTGCTGCATGCTTAATTAGTTTTTAAAGTTTAAAAAGTGTTCAAAAATAGTAATTGTTTTCCTTAAAATCCATTCACCCCCATTTAGGTTGTGCTTAGTGGACCAACATATTCCTCCATCAGTTGGTGTTACACCCACTGCTCCTACTCAAGTTGATTCTTTAATTATTGACTCTTTGGCTTAATTGGTTGTACAAAGTGTTCTTGAAACCTCCTCTAGTGCACCTCTTACATCTCAAACTATTCCCCCTCCTATTGCATCAGATTCTTTACCTAGCTTTTGGAGAGATACACCCCATGTTCAACCCACTATTGATATTCCAACAACATCTTCAAGACCTCCTTCAGTTGATCAATCTGAAGTTCTTTCTATGCTTCACTCTATTGTATCCTCTATGGAATCTCTTGAAGAAAGAATGTGTTTAGAATTTTTTGATCTAAACCATACTATTTCTAACCTCACCGAAAGAGTGTATGTCCTTCAAAAGAGAAATCACAGCCTCAAAAAGGATGTTAGGTTTGCTACCGTTTGTGCACGGAACTTATCCAAACACGTAAAGGATTGACTTCACTTCGTTACAAATTCAAACCATGAAATTCTCGAATAATTGAGCAAAGAATATAAGAAGAATAAAGAAAAGATCGAAGATTTTTTAGAAGAAGTTTTGGGCAAGAAAATCAAAGAATCCAAAGAAGAAAAATCCCTTCGAAAGAAGAAATAAGAAGAAGAGCTTATTCAAGATTTGAAGAATACCACTGCAAGAGCTGAAGCCCAAGTCCAAAAATCTAAAGCTACCACATCTAAGCCCCAAGGATCAAGCACACAAGAAGTCCCTTAGTTCAAACCTCAGGACTCCAAAGAAAAAGGTGTTCACTTCAAGCCCGTGGGATTAAAAGAGCCTACTGCTACATCAAACTCCAAGGGAATCAAACCCAAAGAGACAAAACAAGAATAAGAGCTTCGAGAAACGCATGAAGCTGAGCAGAAGCTAGAAGCCATGTTTACATCCTTGAAGGAAGCTAAAAAGAAAGAAGCTAGAGCTTAATACTCCAAGGAAAGAATTGAATCCAGTAAGGATCAAACCAAAAAGAAGAAATATTGGAAGATACATGTAGAAAACTTGGACTGGACTTCTTTATCCCTCGTTTGCTCTGATACATTTTTCTTTATGACTAATTTGATACTCACTCATTTGTGTTAATGTTGAATTTATTTTTCGAGTGAATGTGTGGATGTATATTCAAATTTGAATGAATGAATGTAATATTTGAATGATATATTCCATATTTTGCATTGCTTAATATACCTTGATACATGTTCTATCGATGAATACTTATTATGCAGTCTTTGCTCTGATACATGTATGCTCTGATACATTTATCATATAATTTTGTCTCTCCTTTTTGATATGATAAAAGGGGAGAAGAAATTGAGATCTAAATGCTTAAATAATATGTATAATTTTGATATGTTGAGAAAATTGATAATATGCGGCATTTTTCAATCCTCCAATTCCTTTTATTGCTTATCAAAGGGGGAGAAAACTTTTCTTAAAAGTTCAATACATATCTCAAAAAAATTTGATTGTATGCACACTTTAAGGGGGAGTTTTTCACTTTTCCATATACATTATTCCCCGACAAATCAATAAGTTATCATAGTAAAAAATGAGGAGATTGTTAGCCCAGAGGTTCTTCAATCAAGACCAAATTCGATTGTGATAATAACAACATATTGATTTAATGGTTACTAATGTTTTAGTTGAACAAAAGAAAGTATTTTTCAAGATTAGAGGATATTAAATTTCATATTTGAAGTTTCTGAAAAATCCCAAAAATCAACTCAAAATGGTAAGACACAGTCTAAGTGAGTCGACCCCAATGTATATTGCGTTGACCCAAAGATCTTTCATTTGAACTTGAAGACCAGAAATGTCGACACCTATGTTAGATCAATAAACACAAAGAATCCTCACCCGGGATACAAAACCTCAAGAATATTCCACACAAATACAGACGAGTCGACACAAAGTTCCATCACCTTTCACTTAGATAGATTTGAGTCAACTCCAATAGGAATTTATATCAACATAAATTATCTCATTCCTATGTGAAGTAAATATGAGTTGGAAAAAACAAGACATGAGTAGACCCAAAATCAGAGCTAAAATACAACTCTTTGGAGTTTACAAATGAGTCGACACAAATACTCTATGAGTTGACACAAAGATACTTTTCTCTTTAAGTTAGATCTACATGAGTCGACACCAAAGAAATATCAGCCGACCCCTTAGAATCAAGTAGCAACCCAACCTCTTGTGGAATCCAGATCAAAATTGAATGAGTTGACCACTTGGATATATGAGTTGATACCTTCAATCTTTAGATCTCATTGCGTCGACACAATGGCTACTTGAGTCGATACCTTCGCACAAATTTCAAATCTTGAAGTTCTCACGGTTGGATTTCAAGAATTAAATGCTCCCACCTACCTTCAACGACTTTAAATGCACAAGAGAATATAAAAGAAATCACTTCTCCGCATGGAAGAGAAGATAAGAGATGCATTTATTGTTCTATTGCTGAAATCAACTTGACAAACTCTCAAGCTCACATTTACTGTTCTTGCCTCTTAGCTCTCTCTACCCCTACATTTATTACCAATCATTTATAATAGAGAGTGAATGAATTGTGATTAGTACTCCTCACATTTATTATAAACAAGGGTGAGCCACCCTTTGTCCTTTGAGTGAGTAAATCTCAAAGAAGAGATAAAGAGGGATTAAAAGAAAACAGAGGATTGTTTTTTAGAGGATCCTCTTGAAGCTATTAGCCTTAAGTGTGCCCGGAAACACTTTTTAAAGGTTTGAATGCACCCGTGAAGCATTCTACATAGTGGAAAATCTCAAAGGTAAATGTGAGGAGTGAATGTACGATTGGAAGAAGCCAAACCATTATAAATCTTTGTGTTATGTGGTTCAAGTATCTCTATCTCTTAAACTCCTTTTATTGTTATAGTTTCTATACTTGTTTTATTTATTTAAGACTGAAAAAGAGTTTCTTTATTCCGAATTTATGTTTAATGACCCAATTCACAACCCCCCCTTGGTTTGCCTAGAACTACCAAACGATTACGGCTAGGAATGGGCCATTGGCAACACGCCTGAGTGGGGACGGACAGCCACCAACTGGTGGGACTATTGCATCATCAGTCGGACATCAATCCAGGAAGAGGAAGTTAGGAGGTAATCGATCATTTTTAACATGATCACATCAATCCCCATGTCCGACACCGGCTCCTTTTATTGTACCTACCGGGCCTTCAGAATATTTGGGTGGATTGTGCTTCTTTTTTTTTTTTTTGCAAATAATCATCCCATCGGGCTAAGGATTGTCCCCAGAGTCCATCGGCAAGGACTCCTTTGATTTTTTATTAGTGTGGGCAGCTAGGGAACAAGTAGAGAGATTGTCCACAGAGAAGGACTACTCAGGGTGCTTCTAGTGCACCACAGGGCCAGCCATTCGTGGGTGGACCAGGTCACGCTCAGTATTAGTAGCATTTCTGGATATAGTCATCCAAGATAGGAGGAGAAGCTACTTTGACAAAGTCTATGAGACTACCCATTATGAGAGAAACCTAGGAACGAGCTTATGCACTTAAGGAGATGAATCATGCTACATCACCTACTGTTTCCGATGCTATCGTCGGACCATCCATTATTCCAGGTACATTTTTAGTGTACCAAACTTACATATGTGTTCTTATTGATACTAGAGCATCTCATTCTTTTATCTTGTTTACATTTGCATCATCCTTGGGGCTTAGAGGTAGAGAAGTTGGATCGTACCTTACATGTGTTGATACATCGATAGAAGGGATCGTCGCATCGAGACAGGTGTGTAGATCATAAAAGTTAGAGATAGCCCATCACCGTTTGTCATTTGATTTCATTATGCTCAATGTGGACATTTCCGATGTCATCTTCGGGACGGGGTGGTTGACTGCAAACCATGCCTGGATAGATTGTGATCTTTAACGAGTTTTTATTGGTATTCCTAAGAGAGAATGCTTCTTCTTTATGAGCGACTGAGGTGATGGTTCAGTTCCTACTCCTTATGACCGGTATGGTGGCGGATGTCTTAACTCTCTCCTTTCAACCCATTTGATTAGTGAAGATGAGTTTTCCTCAGATGATCTCCCTTATATTGTTTATGAATTTCGTGATGCTTATCCTCGGAATATGTTTAAGCTTCAACCTCAGTGAGAAGTAACGCTTAGCCATGATCTTATTCCAGGGATTGACCCATCTCCATGCCTCCTTATCATTTTATACCCACCAAGTTTGTTAAGTTGAGGGTTCATATATAAGAGTTGCTAGGTAAGGGTTTTGCCCAACTAGGCATATCACCGTAGATAGCACTTGCTTTTTTGCCAAGAAGAAGGACTGACCTTTAAGTCTACACATCAAGTATTGTAAGATGAATCAAGTAATAGTGAAGAACTAGTATTCCATGCCTCACATTTATGACTTATTTGATCAGCTGAAGGAATCAACTTGCATCTCAAAGAGCGACTTGAGGTTGGGCTACCAACATATGCAAGTCAGGAAGGAGAAGCACGAAGAGCACCTTCGTGTTGCCTTATAGTTGTTGTGGGTTCACCGATTGTATGCCAAGTATGATAAGTGTGAGTTTGGCAACCTGGAGTCAAGTTTTTGGGGCATGTCGTTTTGGGCAACAGAGTAGCGGTGGATTCATTATGAGTTGGGAACGATGGAAGAACGTTTTTGAAGTGTAGAGTTTCATTGGGCTTACAGGCCCTAATCTTCAGTACCATTCGGGCAAAGCTAGTGATGGGGCTGACGCACTTACCAAAAATTCATTGGGTTCTTTTATGCATACAACTATCTGGGAGTAGGCCATACACGATCACCAAAGCTTGAGATTTCCTAGAAGGGTCTTCGTACCAAAGGCATTCCGCTATGAGGTATTATGACAATTCCACCATTCACATTTAGCGATGCATCTAGGAGGGACCAAGATGTACCATGATTTGTGTTGGTAGTTTTGGTGGAAGGGCAAGAAGAAAGTTATTGTTATGTTTGTGTTACGATACCTCACTTACCAACACGTAAAGGCCGAGCACCAAACACCACCATGCTTGCTTCAGCCCCTACCCATATCAAAATGGAAGCGAGAGCACGTGACTAGTGATTTCGTGATTGGACTACCAAAGTTGCCAAGAGGGCATGATCCGGTGCGGATGGTGGTTAACAGGTTGACCAAATCTTCACACTTCCTACTGATTCATCTTACCCACTCGATGGACATATTAGGCCGACTGTATATCAGCGAGATTGTCTGATTACATGGAGTACTTGTTTCCATCATGTCTGAATGAGATCCACATTATGCCTCACATTTTGGAGGAGTTTTTAGGCAACCATAGAAACCGATCTTCTATTTAGCATGGCTTTTCATCATCTAACAGATGGAGAGTCTGAACGTACCATTTAGATTTTGGAGGACATATTGAGGGCATGCGTACTTGATTTTTGAGGATCGTGAGAGGATCATATACCTTTGGTGGAATTTTCTTATAAAACCAACTACCAATTGGGTATTTAGATAGAACGTTTCAAAGCTTTATATGGTAGACCTTATAGGACACCAGTGTGTTAGGCCAAAGTAAGAGAGTCAACCTTGTCAGGACCAGAGTCAGTGTGAGAGACGATAGAGAAAATAGTGACCATCCAAGAATGTTTAACAGTGTAATACTATCAGAAGAGTTATGCGGATATGAGGTGATGACCGTTGGAGTTCAAGGTGGGAGATCATGTATTTCTACGGGTGTCTCCATGGAAGTGTGTGATGAGGTTCGATAAAAGTAGGAAGTTATCATCACATTTTATCGGACCATTTGTGATTAAGGAACGAGTTAGAGTGGCGGCTTACCGTCTTACTTTTCCTCCATAGATATCTTCCATACATGACATCTTTCATATTTCTATGCTTCGGAAGTACAAATTGGATCCTTCACACGTGGTTAATTAGACCAACTTGAGAAGGGAGAACTACATTATCTACGAAGAAAGACAAATGAAAATACTTGACACTAGAGAGCAAGTCTTGAGAGTTAAGACCTTATCTATGTTAAAGGACTATGGCTACATCATAAAGAGAGAAAGATACCCGGAGTTTATTTTTCTTTTAGAGGTATGTTGATTTTAGAGACTAAATCTCCTAAGTAGGAGTGATTGTAGTCCCTTGACTCTTTTTAATTCTTTTTGATTTTCTTTTTTTGGGAAAATAGGTAAAATTGATTAAAAGGACTCAATTTGAGAATTATGTTATCCGATTATTGTATATGCATGTTGGTAGATACATAGGCGCGTTTATTTCGGAAGATCCAGTGAGTTCGAAGGTGTTTTAGCCTTATCTAACATTAAAACTATGAATGCGTTACTAAAAATAGAATACTGTCACTAATACAAAGGTGACGTTTGAGTTTTGGACCAAGCAATTTTTCCCGAGCCAACTGCCTGCTTGGCGCTTGTTGGGTTTTTGACGAGCACTCTGAGCGCTACTTCGGATTCCAGCGGCTTTTAAAACACAATCAAGGCAATTCTCTCACACTATTCATCCCCTCTCTCTACATTCTCCCACCAGCTAAGGGTTACTCCGGGGTTCGATGGAGGCTAGTTTTTGGCATTGGTTTGTGTAGTTCTTGTTACCACAAGTTGCATATTGAAGGTGAAATCATTGGTGAGCTCGTATCTTCCTATGTTTTCACCGAAGGTTTTCGTTCCTAAGATGATTTCGGTTCTCAGAGTTTGCTTAAGGTTACTTCTCATTTATTCTTCATCTACAAGGTAGGTTACTTGAAAATCTTTATGTAACATTTTAGACCGTTTCAATTTCAGATTTTAATTAAACTTGTTCTTAAACTTGGAAACCTTTTTTCGTTGAACCGATTAAAAGTTTGGAGAAACATAAAATTCGATCGTGATTCAGAATCCCATGATATTACCATTTGTTTTGGAACCTCAGGAATATTATTCCGAGGTATCAGGTTGCATTGGTCACATTTAGACTGGAAACGGACCTCGAATTCTAAAATTTTGAGCCGGGAAAAATAGGTGTGTCCGCTCAAGCGGACCCTTACCGCACGAGCGTTCTATGTCGGCTAAATATTAAAAGGACTCATTTGGGACGATTTTTTTAAGTTATTTTCTTTCATCTTTCTCTCTCTCTCTCTCTCTCTCTCTATCTCTCTCTCTCTCTCTCAAGAACAATAGGAGCTACTGGGGGAAGGTTTGGGGCTTGAGCAAATCCAACTTGGATCATCTTCGAGCCTCGTTTGGTGAGTTCTAGCTTGATTTAATTTACGGATCCTTGTTTATATTCGTTTTCTCTACATATCCACCGAACTAATTTCTGATTTCAGTATTTTATATGATTCTAGAAGCTCTAGAACAGTGTTTTGGGCATCCAAGATACGTACACGGTAGTATATATGCTAACCATAGACTTTTGAATTATTATGCGTGATGTATTTTGAGTTTTGGTAGAAAAAGTAGGAATATATGAGTCGAGATTGATTTTCAACCATTCTACGAGTATGGATATCGAGAAAAAGTTAGTTTTCTGGCTTCCTTATACTATTTATAGCATGCCTATCCTTTTTATTTTGAAAATTATTGGGTGCCTCGAGAAACGTGCTTTAATGGTGTAGGGCTCAGTTTGGCAAATCTTGAAAATTAGAGAAAAATGTGTTTTTGTTTTAAACCTTAAAATTGACTTTCGTTTTATGAAATTGGTATGAACGAGAGCCCCCAATGGTTCCGATTCGATGCTTTTTGGAAAAGAAAACAATTTTCGGGAAAATTGTCATGTTCATGGGAAAATGAGAGTTTTTTGGTTTAATTTATTTGATTATCTTTGATTCTGCTAAGTTGGGCCTCAATACGTCTCATGTTAACACAAATGTCTTTATGCTGTGAATGGGGTTTATGTAGTACACTAGGAAAAATGTTGGAACAACTTGAGTTTCTTGCATTTGCCATAGACAGTGGTTTTCGATATGTGTATGTACATATTATGTTTGTGATATTCTTGTGGGGGCTATTCTATGAGTTGATGAATTGGTGGGTGAGTGGGTGTGTCTGTGTCGGGTCAACCTAGTCCTCGATTCCGGACTATAAAGGAGTGTGTTTGAGTCGAATCAACCTAACCCTCAGTTCCGGACCGTAAAGAAGTGTGTGTGTTTGTGTCCCAGGTCAACCTAACCCTCGATTCCAGACTGTAAAGGAGTGTGTTTTAGTCAGGTCAGCCTAACTCTCAGTTTCGAATTGTAAAGGAGTGTATGCGTTGTGGGTTGAGTGTGGGTTTGGTTTGGGAAGAGATTGTGGTTGATTGTGCTAAAAAGTGGAAAACCCTTTGTAAAATGTTTTCCTTTAAAACGATTGTATAGACTTGGATTCCAACAATGGAAATGATCACTTTCCTTTAAATGCTTCATAATTACAACTATTGCATATCCATCATCATGCGTATATTGTTCATGCATTCTTTGGTTACCATATATCCTGCGAGCCTTGGGTTTATGTTGTTTTATAACAACGTTTCTGGCGATAGTGCCAAGAAGATAGCAGACTAGTGGATGTCACCTTGGGGCATCCCAAACACGTGGTTGTGGGATCAATTTGTGCACCTTGATAGCTTCACCCTCTAGCCTTGATCGACATATGCATTCACTTAACTTTGTCGATTTTGTTAGACACTTATATTCATATTATGTATGCTAGGTGTGGGCCCTTAGGCATTTTTAGGTTATATGTTGGGTGTCAATTTGGTGACAAGGAGAAAGTGGATTTTGAATCGCTTTCGGTAATTTAGCTTATACTTTGGCTCCAATGCTAATTCCTTTTGGTTTACCATGTTTTGGGGCTCTATTATTGTTTTATGGTATGGTTGGGGTGATTTCTTATCAACGTAAGATTGGAGTATCAAAAATCAGCTTTACAAAAACCATTAAAACTTAGGCATTTTTTTGGTTTTCTTTCGTTTGAGGGCTAGAAAACTTAGCAAATCCGATTTGCAAGGTTTCCTATCTCCCTTCTCCATTGTCTATGCTCCATATCTTGTTAAAAGAAACATAAAAACACAAATCCAAATCAAAAACAGATTGTAGTATTTAGGCTTAAAAATCGTTTTCTGATTGAGTCTGCTCGAGCGAGTTGAGTTGTAAAAGTTTTCTATTTTGAAAAACCTTGCTGGTTTGGTCCAGATTTAGGGGATTTGGTTGGTCCGTTTTGGCTTCTTTACACATTAGTTTTGGTTGGCGATGGGTTTAAAAAGAAAAATTTTTAAATTAGGTTTTATCGAGAGTAAGATTTGTAGATTTTCTAACTTTTCAGTTGAAGAAGAATGGTTGTTCATAAAACATCGGTTTAGAGCTTGGTGTTCGGTTTGGTTAACGAATCTTTGTGATATTTATTAGAACAACAATAAATTATCCAGTGTTGATTTGTGAAAATAAGTGTTTACGTTATTTATTATCATAGTAGGACATAAATTTGTAGTAGCGGTGATGGATGAAGCTTCTTGGCGACTATGACTTCAACTTGCAATATCATCCAAGGAAGGCCAACGTGGGGGCCGAAACCCTCAGTTGGAAATCTCTGAGTATGTTAGCTTGTATTGTGATGCGAGAGAGAGGTATGCTTGAGAAGCTTGGTACGTTCGACCTTCGACCGAGCAGGATCAACATTGGGGCAACCTTATTCTTAGTGGTTTCATAACCAACACTTCTTAGTCGGGTTATTGAGACTCGGTAGTCTGATGCCGAGAGTCAAATATATCGAGATCGGGATTTTATTATCAACGATGCCGGAGGATGTACCATTCATTTAGATTTTAGTGTGAGATTTGTAGGTAGGATCTTCGTAGTAGAGTCATGTCGCGCAGGCGTCCACCATGAGTTTTGTCATTCCAGACTTGTGGTTCATCCGGGTGGCACAAAGATGTACCATGATCTGCGGAGGAAATTTTGGTGGAAAGGTATGAAGAGGGATGTAGCGCTTTTCGTGTCACATTTCCTTACGTGTCAGCAAGTGAAGGTCGGGCATCAGAGATCTGTGGGATTGTTGCAACCACTATCAGTATCCAAGTGGAAGTGGGAGCACATCACGATGGATTTTATTACAGAACTTTTGAAGTAGCTAAATCGGCACGATATAGTTTGGGTTATGGTAGATCGCTTGACCAAGTCCGTCCATTTCCTTTCCAATCGCCTCACATATTCGATGGATTAGTTGGGCAGGTTGTACATTTGTGAGATTATTCATCTCCATGGAGTTCCAGTCTCCATCATATCTGATCGAGATCCTTGTTTTTCCTCATGCTTCTGGCTAAGTTTACAGTTATCTATGGGTTACAGTGTGCTTATGAGTATTGCATTTCATCCCCACATGGATGGCCATTCGGAGTGCACTATACAGATTTTGGAGGATATGCTTCGGCCATGCATTCTTGATTTTAGTGGGTCTTGGAAAGACCACTTGCCATTGGTGGAGTTTGCGTATGATAATAGCTATCAGGCGAGTATTGTGATGGCACCATTTGAGGCTTTATATGGTAGATCGTGTAGGTCATCCATTTTTTGGTTGATGTCGAAGAGAAAGCAATAATAGGGCCCGAGTTGGTTTGTGAGACTACTGAGAAATTGATTGATATACGTAGACGTCTTATCACGGCTCAAAGTCATTAGAAAAGTTATGTTGATCGAAGGAGATGACCGCTTGAGTTTGAGAAAGTAGAGCATGTTTTTATTAAAGTCTCGCCACGTAAGGGATTGTTGAGATTCAAAAAACGTGGAAAGTTATCACCACGATTTATTGGGCTATTCATGATACACGAGAGGATTGAGAAGGTGGCTCATAGCCTTGTTTTACCACCTAGTTTATCTTCCGTGCATAATGTGTTTCACATCTCTATGTTGAGAAAGTATAAGTTAGACCCATCGCATATCATTGATTGGTCTGACCTAGAGGTCAATTATGATGGTACGTACGATGAGAGACCAGTAAGAATTCTTGATACAAAGGAAAAAGTGCTTCGTGGAAAGACTATACCTCTGGTGAAAGTTCTTTGGCTCCATCATGGTGTAGAGGAGGCCACGTGGGAACGAGAGAATAAGGTTCATGGCAGGCATCCGAAGTTGTTTACCGCTTGAGGTACGTTTGATTTCGGGGACGAAATTCTTTTAAGGGGAAAGTTGTGAGGGCCTGCCCGACCCTATTTCTTTTTCTTTCGATTTAAAGGTTAGGTTGCCAAATTTAATGTACTTATTTGGAAAAAATATTTTAAATTCGGATTAGTTTATTGTGGATCGTTGTTATGCCATATTTATGGTTTTGTGAGGTATATTTTCGCGGGTTAGTGTGATGAGTTTTGAGGTGTTTAGACTAAAACTCAGGCCGATTATACGATGTTTTCTGTTTGGGCTCCTAATGGAGGACCGGTCGAGCGGTCTGTGGTTCTCTCAAGCGGTCTTAGCTGATTGGATTTTTAAAAGCTCTTAGGTTTTAGCTTTTATGGGATATCTTATATCATCTTTTTCCTCCTTCTCTCTAGAAACTGATTGGAGATCACCGTGGTTGATCTTGGTGATCTTGGTGAGGCTTTGCTTTGGTTCTAGAGGATGGAAGTTTGATCGGGAGGCTGGGAGCAACGTATCTACCGACCTGATTTTCATCTTTTCGCACCTTGGTGAGCTAGGGTTTGAGGTTTTTGGGATTTGAGCTTCAATTGAGGTAGGAAACGACCTACTCTTAAACTCCTTACGCTATATGTGTTGTATATTTGAGATACACATTATTTATTTATGTTTTCAATCATGGAATTAAATTTCAGAAACCCTAGATGTTTGATTATTGAAAAATATATAGTTTTTATGCTATGCTATAATGATTAGAGTATATCTATCTTGTTAATTTGAAAAATGATGTGAAAAACATGCCTAAGAGCCAGGGTTGTGATTTGGGAAAATTGTGTGATTTGGAAAAAAAAATTGGGGTTTTGATGAAATTTCTTAAAATTAATGAACATATCATGTAATTGGAAGTAGAATATACCAATGTCTTAAATATCAGAATTTTTGGATATGGTTGGAGCATATCCACCAACTTTGGTTTCACGTAACGGTATGTGTTGGAACTATATACAGTGTATAACTTTAATCATGTGCGTGAGTTAGGGGTGTTAGTGAGATAAATCTTTAGGGTTTGACTTGATTGTTGGAT
>JAULLH010175178.1:0-13267 GCA_035668455.1 Sarracenia alabamensis
ATTTCTTAACATTAAAAATAGCTCTTTTCCTCGTGTGATCGACCCTGGACTTACTGCTAGCTACCCAGTTAGTAATAGATCTTGATATAATTTATAAAACAAACGGGTAACCCATAATTAACGACTACACGATCGGTTACACCAAAAACCCTAGGGAAAAACATTCACCGGGATGAAAACCACGGCACCAACACACAAATATATATTACTACAAACCAAGAAGATTATCAAAATACAAGAAAATAACTTATACTCATATACCCATGGACGCCTAACTCCGGTATTGTTGACGCAACTTCCCAAGCGCCTTCCTTGATCCTATAATGTCCATGGGAGCAACTCTCAATCTTCGTATCAACGACAGCTCCGAGTTACCTCGACCAAGTGTGTATTTAGTGAGAAAGGTGTGTACATGATATGGTTGATAGATGGATAGAACAAGGTATCAACAATGATAATCCATGGTTGATTAATGATACATTGATAACCTTTAAATTGTACCTCAATGGAGATATGAAAGCATAAGGATGAAGGGGAGGTCTAGAGAAAATTTGTAGGAAGGAGACACACTAGCAAAATCTCTTAAACAAAAGTCTTAACCCTAGCTGCCATTTAGTTGTGTATATATAGGAAAATACACCAGCGCTAGAGGGCTCTTCGAGCACGTCACAGTCGCTATAAGGCACTCGTGCGCTCTTCGAGCGCAATTAGAGATTGCAAGCTTTTTCTACCTATGCCAATGAGAGTTACTAGGGTTTCAATGCTAAGCTTGAGCACTCTAGGGGCGCACTACGGGCGCTTGGAAAAACCCAACTCTCGGTAAAGAGAAAATAAAACATTGAACAGGAGTGCTTGAGCACACTATAGGCGCTTCGATATCTTAACTCTCGGCTTATCGAGAAAGGCACAAATAATGTTTACCGCTCGATGCCGCTCAAGCGCTCGTGGAGCGCTCGAAGGCGCTTGAAGGTGCTTGTGCCCCCTTCGTGCGCCAGAGCCTAGAATTCATGGTAAGTTATGAATTCTTTAAGACAACAAAAACATAAACGATCCTAAGCAAATGATATGATAAATGCATATAGGTGTGTGTATGTGGATTCCATATACTTTGTACCAGATTCGGAGCGGGATTACTGAATGTGATCTGGACAGAAGACCTAGACACAAATACCTGAACCCCAAACCCAAGATTAAAGATACAGATACAATGATTTTGTACATAAGCCGGGAATATCCAAAACACTAACACATTGATAACACCTAAGCTAAGCATCAATATTGAGAAAGATGCATAATGGTGATAGGAGACCTAGATAGGAGAAAGAGCTGAAGAACAAACACAGCTCACACTAAAAAAGAAATGCTCAAACCCTAGATGCCGTAAAATTTGTTTTTATACAAAAATATAACGACACTTGAGCGCTCTTCGAATGCAATTAATTTTTGCAGGTTTTCCTGCTCACACCAATGAGAATAGGAGAGAGATATAGCAGAGCACTTGAGCCCACTATGGACGCTTGAAATACCTAACTCTCGCCAACTTAAAAATAACACAAATAATTCAACCGCTTGTAGGCGCTCAAGTGCTCTTCGAGCATCATGCCTAGATTTCATGTTTTAAATATAAAATTCTCTAGGGCGAGTAGATACATATCATACATAATACATATGGTATGATGAGTGAAATATGCATATGAGTATTATGTAGTGGGTGTCATATACCTTGCACCAAGGTCAAAGCGGGTCTGTTGATTGCGAATTGGATGAAGAACTTGGACACAAACATCCGAAACCCCAAACCCTAAAATAAAGGTACAAATACAATGGTTTTGTACTTAATCCAAAAATAACCAATTATACTAACAATCTCTCCCTTTGGTAGTTTCAGGAAAAAACCATTAAAACATAAAAGCCTATAAAAGAAGAACGAACTACAAGAATATACGAGAACCGTCAACTCACATCCACTCGAAGACCTATACTAATCGGTATGGCTTGTATGAATCAACATGAACCTACTCAATGCATAGAAAACTCAAAACCAACGTAAAGCAGGTATGTGATATAACAATAAAAACATAACTGCAAGGCAAGAGTAATCAAGGCAAGGAAAAGTGCAGGCATAATAAATCATGCATAAGATAGAGACAGATAGGGACAGCAAAATATGTATCATGTATAAAGCTAAAAGTGAAATATCAAGTCATATCTGCAAGATGAATAAATTTGAGGTACATACGAACATTGATATGCAGGTAGTAAAAAAAATGACCATCAACTAAAAATACACAAGAGACAGCTAACTACAACATCACCATCATCATCCTACTCTACTATAGATACAACATATGTATTCTCCCCCTTTTTGTTCCGGAGTGCGAAAGGAGAATAACAAAAGATAAACCATGTGTTAGGAAAACATGATTCTCTATAGCAATGGTTCTCATATACATGCAAAGAGCACATCTCATAAAAGCCCCAAAATAAGTCATTACACGAGATAGAAACCTCAGCCCTTATACATGAAGAGGAGCTAACCAAAACGACATGCATAGTATAAAATAAGAACAACAACCAGCTATTAGTTCTAGTTGACTGTCCAAAACAGAGGAACACTCATGTTCCTATGGTGTTGGGGTGTTCCGATCTTCGACACCGTTGTTAGAGCCAAAGCGATCTGTAACAACCCGTTCAAGGCCCTGGACTTGAGGGCGGGTGGAGTTTATTGCCTGGTGGAGAAAGTACATTCGTTGTTCGAGGTGGTGATGGCCACCCATCACTTGCCCACAGAGAAGCTCACGACTAGTGCTTAGTGCTTGGAGCTAGTGCTCCATTGCACTGAACCGGCGCTCAAAGATGGCGCTCAAAGACGAGAAGCTGTGAGTCAAAGACTGTGAGCATATCCTCAAAAAGAGAGTGCAGAAGATGAGCAGTGACTTCGTTGGAAGTGTGGAATGAGGAATCTCGAACTAGGTAAGACTGTTGGATAGATTATCTGTGGCCCTGATCGTCATCGGACATGATGATTGTGGTGAGAAGAGCAAGAGCCAAGCGACGAGCGACGGCAACAGCAATGGGAGTTGAGGACGACGTTGGACATGATGGAGAGACACCAAGGGAAGTAGTATTCTAGAGGGAAAAACCAGAGAGTGAGTGGGGACGACGAAGGGCCGAACCAGCGTATATAACACGATTTCGTATAGACGCGCTCGAGCGCTCTCCGAGCGTTGTACACTAGAAGTAATATTTGATGAAAATAAACTAAGTGTTGGCTTGGTGGAAAAAATGCACCCATGATAGACACTTTCCCTGAATTAACACCCCCAAAAAGAATTAAAACTCATAAAGTCTCTCAAAAAACTCTCCTCCTCAACCCAAGCCCAATAAAAAGTATGCGAAAATAAAAAAAAAATAAACAACACAAAAAAATTACATATTTTAGGCACGAAGGTGAGACATGCTCTAACTAAATTACTCATATAAGCACATAAAACTTGATGAATTTGCATGAAAAGTCGTTAACCAATGTATCAATATACAATTTCATAAAATCAACTCAAGTATAAACAGTTCAAGTCATCCTTTTATTAAAAGTGAATAGTGAATCTAGTGCACATGAGTAAAATGCTTGAAAAGGTACAAGATGGAATCAAATATTGTCATAGGGAAATGAATCATCCGCTTGAACTTATAAGACAAACCCAAAAATATTTGAACCTTAAGATTTAAGCAAAAACCTTAATCTTGTTAATCAAGAGTCACACACATAAACTCTTTTCCATATTTAACCCGTGCAAACACATTACATTTTTTATTTTTGATTCTTTTTTTAAAATTTTGTTGTATGATACTTGAGTTGCATATTTTGGTACAAATAATTTAATTATCGAGACGAACGCATGAATGACGACTTACACTGAACGTAGGCGATTACTCACACAAAGAAATGACTTACACCTACAATAGGCGGTCATTTAAATGCGGAACTAGATAAGAGAAAGCATCTAAAGGTAAACCAAAAATGTAAGTCAATCTTGACCAAGGAATGAATGGTCATAACATATTGATTAGAAATAAAATTAACTTGTGACCTACAAGTGTTAAGCACCCAAAGAGTGTGTGCAAATAGATAGGAGATCGTGACTATCAACTCAAAGTATAAACGCAAGAAAAATTATACAAGAATAAGAAAATTCCAAATCACAAGAAAATTCATCAAATAATTATGCTACACAGGAGTGATAGTTATCTTGTATCTCATTCGTGTCTATTATAGCATGTCAACTACACAAGTATGCAACTGAGAAAAATTAAGATAAATAGACTAAATATATAAATTTTTTTTACCATACCTCAAGATTGTACACAACGACATACAACACTTGAGGGACATAGAGATATCGAACCATACGACATAGAGACGAGACCTCAGGTCATCCTAAGGCATGTACAAATGCATGGACCAGCTCACTGGGCAAGGGAATCAAACTTCAAAGTGAAGCAAATGAGTTCCAATACAGAGAAAACACTACTGTAGAACAAGACTTGGCAGGAAAAGTGTTGGTAAAGTTATCACGCATGAAATACGATGAGATTGGTTAATAAGAGTTAAGCCACAATACCCCCAGAAAATGAGCAACAACACAGAAACACCCAGGGTAGTGCGGTAGAAATTGCCAAGTAACTAGATTCTTAGACAATGTAAGTACAGTGCATATAAGGTAAGAAAAATTAATCATTGAAGGAATTTTCTTAGGATGGACCAAGACAAAACATGTTAATGCACAATCTTTCAATGATCAACTCACATTCCAACCTAGGAATACCAGGGGAAACACCTACACCCTTAATTCATGGGCTTTTTCTTCGAAGAGGATTTGTTTCCTTTCTTAGAAGAACGAGGTTCAGCAAGGGCCAAGGATAACTTATCGATTTTAGCGATAAGATAGGAAGATTGAGCCACTAGTTCTTTCAAGTGACTCAAGGTCTCAACATGTTCTCTTACAGGAGATTACGGACGCAAACTTCTGGGCCTTCTAACCGATGAACAACTTTGATGTTTCTCTCTAGTGCTATCCCTATTAAGATGATAGAAATTTGGTCTGGTGTGACCAACTATCCCACAATAGTAACACAGCGGAGGGGATCTAATCTTGGAGGGAGACAAGAAAGTGAAAGGAGAAGGAGGAACTGGACATTTTCTCGATGGACTAGCAATCATGGGCTCCTTACCATGAAAAGTCATTATTAGAGGATATGTTCCAAGAGAATTGTCCATGGAAGAATTATTCCTAAAGGAGGAGGAATGAAATGGCTCATTCAACTTGCAAGATACAATCAAGGAAGATCTTGGAGGATTTCTTGGTTTAAGATGAGATGATTCAAGCCTCGAAGGCCAACATCCGGTATAAAGGACAAAAGGGTAGCCGTAGATGGCCTACCAAGAGTAACCCCTTTTGAGTTATCCGAGAGTGGTCCCGATAATGAAGGTGGATCTAGACATGAATTGTCCAAGAGATCCTACTCATTCTCGAGTGAAGCACATGTTTCCTTTAGCTTCACATACTCCTTATTGAGTAGGAGACACTCTTCTTTAGGCTCCTCACACATTTCTTGGACATAATCTATCACATCCATATCCCCTTCATTAGAACATCATATGTCTTCACTCATCTTACACAATGACTCTACTACTTGGTGAGTTTCATCGATAGGTGAGATAGATCCGACGGTTGGGATAGATAGCACACCCAAATATATGGTAGCCAACGAACGAGCACTAGAGAGACCCTCGCTTTTCAACTTGGGATTCATTATAAGCTAATGGATCTACTCAGGTAGTTAGTCCTCAATTCAAGAACCAAACTCTGATACCAATTGAAATTAGCTATGAACTGATAAAAATAACCTAGAGGGAGTGAATAGGTTATATGCCGGTAAAATAAAAATTAATTTTAATTAATTAAAAAAATTAATTTTTATATAACCTAAGACAAATTTTGTTGGTTAGGATTTTAATCAAAACCAACCATAACTAGAAATGAAATCCAACATCTAACAACCACAATATACACAAGATACACGTGGAAACCCTAAGAAAACACCCTGGAATAAAAATCATGGTACCCAATACACAAAATATTTACTACAAATCAAGAAGGTTATTAAAATACACAAGTGATAGGAATTATACCCATATACCCCATGAATACTTAGCTTTATATTCTTGATGCAGCTCCCCGAGTGCCTTCTTTGATCTCACAATATCCACGGGAGCCACTCCCGATATCCATCTACGACGGCTCCATGTTACCTCGACCAAATGTGTGTGTGGTGCATGTGTAATGGATGTATATGGATGGTTAATGGATGGTTAAAAACAAGATATTACAAAGAACATCCATAGAATTATATATAAATACCTTTGTAACACACAAACTAAGTATCATGGGTAGGAATGATGCATAAGGGTTAAGAGAGACCTAGAGAGAAGGAAGAGCTGAAAGGAAACATAGCTCTCTCTCAAAATGAATGGCTAAAATCCTAGCTGCCAAAACTTGGAAATTTTAATCAAAAACTCAGTGGCATACGAGTGCTCTTAGAGTGCACCACAACCCTTATAGTGTTTTCGAGCACTCTTTGAGTGCAGTTAAGTTTTGTAGACTTTTTTGTTTGCGCCAATGAGAGAGAGAGAGAGAGAGAGAGAGAGAGAGGGAGAGAGAGTAGCACTTGAGCCCTCTTTGAGAGATCTACGGGTGCTTCACATGTCCAACTCTTGGCTAAAGAAAAATGACACAATTAAATTAACCGCTCGTAGGCACTCAAGCGCTCTTCGAACGCTTGAGAGCGCTCATAGAGGGTTTGAGCGCCAATGCCCAAATTTCTTATTTTATGCACCATGTTTCTTTAGGGTAGCTATAACACATCCTACATGATTCATATGACATGGTAAGTGAAATATGCATATGAGTGTGTGCAGCGGGTGACATATACCTTGTACGAGGTTCACAATGGGTCTGTCAACTGTGAATTGGACAGATGACCTAAACATAAGCACCTAAAACCCCAAACTCAAAAATAAAGATACAAACACCATGTTTTTGTACTTAATTTAGAAATAACTAATTATACTAACATCATATATTCCGAACTTTATTTTCATAGCGATATGGTTTTTCTAGGGTTTTGATTTGGGGGTTCGTGGATTTGTGATTCTAATGGTCAAAGTCATAGTGATTGATTGATATTTCTCATCATTTATGGCTTTCATTGAGTTGTGTTGCTATAGCTTTGAGTTATTTGGCATTTTGTATAAAGAAAAAGGGGGAAATCAAACTTGGTTGGGTGTTGTAGGTGTTGAATGTTTTACATTTTGGGCTTTGATGGGTTTTGAAGTTCATACGTATGCCTTACTTAGATTCTCTCTTCTAGTTGTTGTTCAATCAACCGCATTTCACTATTTTGATGATATAACTCACATCATTACATGTATATTGTTTGGGATTGAATCTTTGCGGTTGGATATTGTCATTAACTCACATTTTTTCATGGATATTGTTACCGCATTGTTGGGTATGCTCTTCATGTGTGATTGTCCAATAGAATTTGGGATTAACTTTGCAATTGGATTTAGGATTTTGAATTACATTTAGATTTCATTCAATATATTCAATTGAACTATTAGTCTCTTTTGTCATCATACTCTACATGATCATTTGAGTTGCACTTGTTGACAAACTAGCTAGCACAAAAGTTATTGACATTGTGGCTTTGGTTCTCCTATTTGTTGTTTTAGGAGCATAGGTCCCTGTCATCAACGTAGGAGCCCCTTTTTTTTTTTGAAAGGACTCAATTTTGTTCATTGGGAAGCGAGACCAAGTTTAACTTCTTATATGCTCGATGTATGATTAGAATTTAAAAGAATGTTGTGCTCTCCGATTTCATGGACATATTAACCCCTTACTGGTTCGAGCAATTGGGTTCCTCATAATACCGTCATATTGAAGGCAAAGTCTTTACAGAACCAATACGCGAGTTTTACTTCAATATGTATGACATTCAAACTAAGGATTACAATTTCAAAAACATTTGTACGGGGTTGGATATTACATTTGACTCAGATGTTCTCTATGAGTACATGGGATTTGAAGAAGATCTCATGAAAGAGTATCTTCCTATTCCCACTAGTCCTGACTATAATTTCAATGAGATTGCCACAGTCATATGTGGGCACCAAAAGGATTGGGTGGGATGTTATCTATCATCATGAGCTTACCCCCTCTTTTCGACTTCTCAATATATATCATTGTAAGTGCAAACACCAAACCACGGGGTCATATGTCTGATATCAATCAAGAACATCGATATGAGTTGTTTGCTATCAATAAAGGATTTACGCATCAATCTTTGCTGCATCTATTTAATTGTAATGTTGAAAATCCCCTTTGGAAAGTACAATGTGGCTTTACCATAGGGATTGTTTATCTCAAATTTTATCTGGTCTCATCATGGATTCTGTATTCCTCCAAATACTTCAACGAAACGAGTCACTCGTTCAGTTAATAAAAGGATAGTTTCTCAAAATTCATCTCAGATATCTATGGGTGTTCCAGGAGAGGAAACTACCGACGATGAGGAAGTTGCAAAACATGACGCTCAAATTCCATCATCTATTGAGGGGAGATTTTAAGACTAGTAGCTCTCCAGGTTACTATGGATGCACATAATGTAGAATACCGTCAGAATAGGATAAAAATTTTTGCTCAATTTTATAGACTAGAGGATCTTCTCCGCAGCCGGTACCCATGGGAGGTTTTTAACGTTGCTTTTTTGCCCCAAAAAGGGGGAGAGAAGATTTGGTATAACTTCATTTGTGTTGATGGTGGTTCTTATGGTGGTATCTAATTCTTATTTTGTTATTGATGTTGTTACACTTTATGATGCTGCTACACTGCAAGTTTGTTGCTTATGTTGATTATTCTTTTGCTACTCTGCTACATTGCTCATATCTATTTTGCTCTTGCTATCAGTATATTTATATTTTCTATATTGGAGTATCTTAGTTGAATAGCTGTTGATTGCCTACATACTGTTGGTTGCTGATCAAGGTCTTCATATCTTACTAAAGGTGAATTCATAGGTGTTTTGGGATTATGTACTTGAAATTACCAATTGAGAGATTGTAAGTAATTTAATTAAACTTTAATTAAATTCTATTTTATTTTAAATGGCAATTCAAGTATTGGTAGGATAGTATAAGTCCTAAAAATCTTGAATTGTAGTTTGGGGTGGATTAGGATTTCTTGGAATATTAAAAATCATGGGGTATGTTTGGAACATTTTTCTGAATTCAGTTCTCGAAATGTGTTTTTTGAAAATTATTCAGAAAAGATTTTTCAAAAAATTATGGAAATACAAAGTGCATTTGGTAATTAAGTTAATAATTTTTAAAAAACAAAAAATTGAACATCCATTTATCACAATCCACTGCTCGAGCTCCCGGGTCGCCATTTCCATCGAGTCGGAGATCCAAATCGAGAGAGAGCAGGGAGAGTTACAGGGAGAGGGAGAGAGAGATCAAGAGAGAATAGAAAGGTCAGAGAGAGAGAGATCGAGAGGGAGATTTACAGGGAGAGGGAGAGAGAGATCGAGAGAGACCCTAAAGGAGTACAGTGAGAGAGATGCGCCGGCGAGGAGAAGAGAGAGATGTGCCGGCGAGGAGAAGAGAGAGACGAAAAGAGAGAGAGGGAGGAGAGAGAAATGCGCCGGCAAGGAGAAGACCCACCAGAGAGAAAAAACAGCATGACCGGTTGTTCAAACACCCCCGAAAGTGCGCCGACAAAATCGACGCAGATGCTCAAAGACGTCGCCGGAGATTCGCCAGACTTGATTGTCGGTGGTCGAGGCCGACGTCGTTGGGGAAGACGACGCTTGGTCGAAACTTTTCTGAAATTTTGAGGGGGAAGACGACGCGCAGTGTTTTCTGAAAATTCAGAAAACATCTTTTTGTTGTTTTCAAAATTTTTAGTTTTGAATTACTTTTTTAACTCACTTTTTAAAAATTTTTGAAAACTTTTTTCAAAAAATTGTTACCAAAAAAAGTTTCAAAATTTTCAGAGTTAAAATTTTCCAAAAACTATTTTCTAAAACTGGTAGCAGGACCTAGGTTTTCTAGATTTATTTTGATTCTAGGATATTTAGATCTTTTCTCAAAAGAATATCTAGACAACGTGGTACAACTGGTAAGCACAATGTACAAGTTAAGGAACACAAGTCGTAGACATGAAAATTTGGCTATGTTTGGAAAAACCAATGGCAACTCACCACTTTAGCGGTGATGAATCCACTAAAATGGTGCTCGAGAACTTTTAATCCGTTTTGGATTCTAATTACTAGGTCCTAGTATCCATATATACTTGGGAAATATCTTAGGCACAAATATGGATTACTGAAACTGATATTTCTGAATTAATTACTGATTGACATGTAAAAGTATCAATTAAATCATGTAAGTTACACTAGCTAAGCTTCTATTTTATGTTTATTAATAATTTTTGTCGGTGTTTTGGTATTAGCAGGAAAAATGCCAAGATAAAAGAGAATTCAACTTAAAATAGCTCAAAAGTCGTCAAATGCTCAAAACAACATTATTCCGGTTACTTCTCGAGGCCCAAAGACCTAGCACCATGAGCTTTTAGAGATATAGTTGATACATATAGCTCAACATTCAAGAAAATTTGGTAGAAAAATTTAACGGAGAAGATAATGGTGTTTTAGAACAATTTCAGGCAACAACATGCAAAAAATGTTTGAAGGAAGCTGACATACTCTCACATTCATGGTCATAAATTGTTCTACAAAATAAATTTTGATATGAGGCTAGGAACATTGCAAATTATATGTTTGTGGCTTCAATTTAGACATGAACAACCCTATTCCGAGTTCAGATGAAGAAGTTCTGCTCAATTGAAGTTAGATCAACAAAGCAGTCATAGAATTCCATCAGGATTCCAGCGGCGTAACACTGTCAGAACATTGTCGAAACAACGCGAGAAGGCTTGAATCATATTAGAATGACGAAGATGGAGCCTTCAAGCTCCTGCATTCATCCAGTCAACATGGTTTCAAGCCACATCATGAGTGACTAACTCCCTTGTTTCTCAGCCTATGAGGAGATCCAAGTCGATATTTTAGAATTAGTATAGCTTAATGTTTTATTTCAGATTTATTCAATAAGTTGTAAGACTATTTAAGACGTTGATATTTTAATCAATGTGCATTTAATTTAATTATTTTATTTCCGTTATTACTTTATGTGATCTTAATAACAAGGTCTTACAACTATTTTCTAGCTTATTTTAGATCAGACATCAGATACTCTATACTATTGATAAGATGAGTCATGTTTCGGACGATTCGTACCATAATCTTATATAGAGTATGCCAAGTTTGGCTTAAATATATCATCTTGATAATCTGACCCGATATTATAGTCATGATTGGGTTTATGTTGAATAATCTGAGTAGGATTTAATCTTAGCTAATTCAAAATACTTGACGAGGATGGAATCTTAGTATGGAATTCTTCTAATCTCAATTCTTCTCAATTAATTTAGTTGAATTTAATTTTAGTCATTTTAGATTGAATCAAAATCAAATGAAGTTTTTATCAAAGAAAAATAACTTTAGACATTTTAGCTAATTAAGATTGTGATTGACTTAATTAATCTATGTGGATGATACTCAGACTTAACTAATATTTACACAATAGTGTTAAAATAAGTTTTAATGAATTAATTTTGATATGGTATGACACGTATCAATTACATTTGAGAGAGCAATCATATTCAGGCCTAAATACTTCTAAAGATTGATTGGTGTAAACTTAGAAGATATTCTAAGTTTTCAGGGATTCTGTCGGACGTTTCGAAGATTCGTTGGAGCGGATTGTAGTAACATCCCGACCCGAAGGCATTTGAATACTATAGCTAACGGCTCAAACATCCGATTAAAATCTCCTTTAAAGTTTCATACTTGCAAAATAATTGGTTCTGAGCAAGATTTAAAACGTTGTTTTGTTGGGTTTAAACAAAATATTAATCACTTACCGAGGGATGTAAAGCTACAAAATCAAACCTGTTTTGGTAAAAAAAAAAGGTTACTTAAAGCAAACTCCACGTCAAAAGCTTTTTAGAAAATTTTGCATGGATATGTTTTTTTTAAGAACTAAAGCCATATCTTGTACCTGATAAACATTCATATGAGATTAATATTTCCAGCCCCCAAAGTGCTATCAACCATACATGTATTAAAAGAAAGCTAACAAGCTAGACTAATACACATGTAAACTGAAAACCCAACCCATGCCTGTATATGCAACCAAAGGAAACTACATGCCCAGATTCCTCACCAATCAGGCAATAAATGATAAATGGCCTTAAGGTTTTACAACCAGATCTATAATATACACATTCATCCAGAATGATGTAACAGAAAAGTAAAGCATGCTTTCAACATGAGTCCTGATCCTAGCACGGAAGGGATGAACCATAAGTCCATCCAGCAACTATCACCCATCGCTAAACCTGCACGTTGTTACTAAAACAATATAAGCCCACTGGTTTGTAGGAAATATGATAACAAAGATAGTATGACAATATGCGAGGACAATTATGCAGCAGTAAACTACACGTTTTAAGCCTTGAAAATTGTAATATGCATAATCTAATTTTCTGAAAACCACGTTTCATCAGAAAATGAATTCAAGAAAAACTATGACACGAGGATCAAGTTTTCTATCCAAAATCAAGTTATACTATCCCATAATGCATATAATTCAAATCCTATACTTCAACATATAAACATTATAGGATCTGTACGAACTATAAGTTAAAATTACTTAACTTGAAAATCTTGCAATAGCCATAATAAATAACAATTAGCAATTACTAAATATTTATCTATAAACATTAACATGTTTATTAAAGCATAACTTACAGTTCAGTTATGATAAGCACATATAACCAAATGGGTAACGTGTAAAACCCGACACCAATCGTCTCACCAAGACATCCCAAAGCACCCACGCCATTGTTGGGTTTCCAACCCCGGTCGCGTGCGGAATCGTGGGTTTTCAAAAAAAAATATGATCGTTTATATGAAATCACTTACATGTTCTTCGTATAATCATAAACGGAGGCGACATACATGGATTGTAATCACATACCTTTGGAGATTGTCGAAAATCTCAAACCGAAGTGTCACGTAT
>JAULLH010176273.1:0-13266 GCA_035668455.1 Sarracenia alabamensis
GTGTGTGTTGCTAAGACCCTTCTTGGGACTTTAGTACTTATGTGTTATGGTGACTAGGTTCACCTTGCTTGTGTTGCTTAGAACTTGTTATGGTTATAACATTATGGTTATTGTATCCACGTGTTGGGTTGTAAGAACCCGGTTGAGACTATGGCATTATGGCCAGGATTGTTGTACTATTAGGTTCACCATTGGTGTACCTGGTTGATGTAGATATATATTATGGATACGTGTGTTTTAGTTTTGAGACATGTGGGGGAGTAGGGAGTGAAGTCTAGACGTTCTGACGAGCGTTGATATGTTCCGTGAGGTCGATCCACGATTGATGTGTTCCGTGGGGGTTGGGGGTAGTAGGAGATGGCCTGGGCCTTCCGCTCCACGTGGATTGGTTCCGTGGGACTGCACGACCGAGGTTAGGCTCATCCGTTACTCCGAGGTCTATTTCTTGTGATTCTGTGTGTGTGTGTGTGTGTGTGTAGCGTAACGTTTGCGAGTTATGGTATGGGACAGAACTTGTTTACTTTACGTTACGGGTGTGGTGTGCATGGGTGTAGGAGTAAGGTTCACGAGCTATGGTATAAGACATAGCATGTTTTCCTTACGATACACGGTGTTGACATACTTGATTGACATATACATATACATCTCACTTCCATGAGCATTAGCTCAGTGATGTTATATGTAAGCACTTGGCTTACTTAAAGTATAAACACTCATTTTCAACTCTTTCTTTTGTTTACAAAACAGGATGTGCAACGTTAAAACCCTCCACTTTCATGGGAGGTGATTTGTGTAGAGATATGAAAATATACATATCTTTTCCGGGTTGCATATCTAACTCCCTATACAAACCATGTACTCTCGGATTATGAGGCATCCTACTGGGTGATAGCTCATCCATCCTAAACCATTTTTTCACGTGATGCGGATAAGATTAGAGTTGAAGATTGATGCTTCCGGATGAGGGCTACCTTTATGGCCTTGTGCTTTTCTCACACTTTTGTATGTTTGCACACACTTGTGCACATGTGGGGAAAGGCTTGCTTAGTTTATTTTGGGTTTGTAAAGTTTCTATACCATGTTGTAATCCTATAAGATGATCCTGTAAACATTTATTCATGATATGTATGTGGTGAGGAGAAAAATTATATAGTTGTATGTTGGGTAGCTTCCTCCTTCCTTCTCGCATCAATCTTGTTTAAGTTGGTTATTCTATGGATGTTGAATGGTATGGGTGTTTTTTATCAAGTTTAGGACATTATTGTTTATTGTTCTTGGTTGGACGTTGATTAACCTACATTGCTTTTCAAACCTTTTAAGTTGCAAAACAAAGAATTTTTAAGTGTTTTTGTGTATATTTCTCCCAAGTTTCTTGCAGGAAAACTTATCTATTTTAGCCTTTTGGGCAACATGAAAAATGGAGGAAGTTTTGTCAACAAACTGGGCATTCTCGGCCAGCTCACCGCTCGAGCGGTGGTGGGCTCGCTCGAGCGGTACCCTGCTGGGCAGCTTTTCGAAAATTTTAAGTTTTTATTTCTTTTGTCCAACTTTCTTGCCCGATGTTTCCAAGACTTTTCATAGATAAATACCATATTTTTCGGTATGTGTTTTCTTTTCTTTAAAGTAAGGCTTAGTGAAGGATATTTTGGAGATTAACATTAAGTTAAATTCGTATTTTGATGTTTTTATGAGTTTTTTTTTTTCATTCAGGACTTGGACGTTACATCCTCAGTGGACCGAACCAGGGGGTCGGTCGACTGAACTCCTAGGTTCCACCTTTCGTCCGCTTGTTGTTTTACCAATTTACTTTGGTTATGGTCCCCATTTTCTTGCCCGATTTACATTACAAATGAAAGAAAAACATGTGCACGAATAATAAATTATTACATTAAAAAACATATACCCCACGTAGGAGGTGTACAACAAATCCTGATTTAAAAACCGCCGGGACACTTTCGGTGCTAAATGCACTAAAATTAAATCAAGCCATTCATGCAATCTAAAACCGGATAATAATGACAAATTCCTACAAAACTACGGTTAGCATAATATTTTCATGAAAATTGCGCGATAGGCTCTGATACCAATTTGTTGGAACTGAACCAAGCCGGGAGCATTAGCGAGTGGGTTTTAAAAATTCAATTTGGTGCGCATTTTTCATGAAAAAGGGAGACGCTAAAAGTAAATGGACAGAAACTATACCGATAGTGGTTTGTCGAAAAATCACAAAGGTTCCACGTAACCATTGAGACAACCCCGAGACTTTCTCACGTATGACCCTTGCATGTTTTTTCCTCCAATGTGTGGGCACTGATCCGAGACAAGGCTTGAGGTTTCAACACACAATCAATATCCCTCGCAATGATGCTCCAAAACAAGAACAGGAGAGAGAGATACAAGAGGGGCGGTAGCTAATGTGGCATACAAGACTTAGGGTAGTTTTTTAATTCTCCAATATTTAGTATACATATCCCACATGTATTATAGAAAATTATATAGATATAATTCTCCATAAAATACGTTTAATATATATCAAAATTATAATTAAAACCCCACTCATTTTGGGGCCGGCCATAGGAGAGATAAGGAGAGAATTATTTTCTTAAAATCTCTCTTAATTTGATGTATATCTATCCCCATGCAGTATTAGGAAACCATACTTATCATATCCCCAAAATCATGCATGGAAAATATACACCAATACCCACCTAGGACCGTCAACAATAGTGAGAGAAACATAATTTGATTTTGTTATATTTTTTATATAAACAAATACACCAAAAATATTTTAAGTGTATATTTAATTTCCTTAAAAGCAATATGTCATATACACTTTCCAAAATAAATAATACTCTGTCAATAAAAAAAGGCAGGCCACCCTTATGGTATTCCTTAAAAACCATTTTTGTTAATTATGCCCCCAGATATTTAATTTAATACCTCGAACGTCCCGACAATAAAAGCCGATGATCGAATTAAATTAAATAAAACCGTAGCCTACCAAGAACCCGTGCATATAAAAGGGCTACGTGAGGGATCACGAGGAAGTGTAGGACTCAGGCTCACCGTACGAGAATACCGGATATCCCTAACACAAGCCCCGAGTTAGATCCATTCTCCCACGAGCCAGGACTTATTTCACTAAAGGCCCTGACTGAACACCCGGCCCTAAACTGGAATTATGTCACAATTTTCCAATTACTAGATACACTAAAGTCTCCCCACATTTAAGATATTGATTTCCAATAATCGAATTAGGTTACTAACAACCCAGTTCCAAAAACCTCTTTTCCGTGAAACCGCACTGCTTAACTTATTGATATGCTAGATCAACCGAACTACTACGCAGGTTTGGCATAATCAAACTTACAAGCAAAGAACACGAGGGGGAACTCCTCAACCTAAGTTGGACGCAGTTTCCGACAGCTGATTATCAACCATCGAATCAATAACGCCAGCACCCAACCCATCGGTCATATTGATCTCACTATAGAAATCTCAACCATTGGTGACTCAAAGTACTGAACATGATCCGAACACGATTCGATCCATCACGTCGGGATTAAGAGAACGTGCAATCCCCGGTAATATAGGATGTAGATTAATTCATACAGTTAGTATAGAATTGATCATCCTATTGATCCCACTCAATACACTCCAAGTGTACTAACACTTCGAACTCGAACATCAAATTCCATGATCGTAATTCAATTCCTTAGACCTAGCTAAGATTAGATAATATAATGATGTGTTACGACCGTACCAACAGACAGTCCGAGTCCATTGCAGTTGTCAGTCAACTTATATATTTATCCGAACCTTTGGCTCAAGCTTTCTCACTTCATGCTACGTGTCAAATACTTGATAAGATATACAGACTGTGCATACATACATCATACATATAATATATACGAAACTGAGTATACACATCATCTCTATATATTCTCATTAATATTCTCGGGATCCCGGATGGTAAAATACATAAAATCATAGCTTTTCAGTATACTATCCTAACACAACCGTACCAATGGATTGTCCAGGTCCATTGTAGTTGTGTACCCACTTGTATATTTGTCAGAACCTTTGACCTGATCTTCCCCGCTTCATGCGACGAGTCAAATATTAGACAAAATATACGGACTATGCATTCATATATCATACACACAGTAAATATAAAATAGTAAATGCAATCCATCTCAAATATTCTCATTAATATTCCAGCGATCCCATATAATAAAATACATAAAAGCATAGCTTTTAAGTATATACTATCCTAATAGAAAGTAAAAGTACAATAACAGGCACAAGAATATACTAGAATTATTAAGCTAAATTAACTATCAATGACACAACGTATCCAAAGATATTACAGTAACATCTATCAGAGATATACAAAAACCACCAAATGTATATCTAAACAGTAAACACACCGCTATAGTAATAACAGGAATAGAGGCCTAGTTCCCACTATCCTATTTTCAAACATGATGTAGCATCATATTCCTAACATAAACATGAAGTAGGAGAAGTTCAATGCAAAACCAATTTGACAGGGGTGTCGATTACATATCTCAATCAAGATATTGATTCAACTACATAAATATATCATAAGCTCAATAGCTATACCGCCATCCAGGCAAACAAGCACAACAACGGAACCACCCTTTAAACTAATACATGTACGAGACTGAAGGAAATCCTAACGAAATATATATGACAAACAATTACACAACAATATCAAGTCTCAAAGACATACACTGCTATACACACATTAAAGGAGACCAGATCCTATCCACAAATTTTATAAAAATCTGAAAGCATAAGCATGCTACAATATCCTCATAAACAGGGGAAGACCAACAACATTTTAAGAGTCACAACTATGGGTCTATCAGAACGGAATTACCATTAAGACTCACATCATATGCAAATTAAACATAAAATGTGCAAACCGAACTCTAAGAAGACAGATTCCTCACAATCATTCTATTAACCAAGGAAAGCTAACAAGTTTTCGCGAATTTTAGGTCCCGCGACCAGTAATATGCAGAATAAGCATAACAGTCATATACAATCAAAATAGCCATATGTACAACAGCTAAAGTTTTAGAGTAGGTCATTCCCTACCTCATAACCGAAACAAAATCCGAAACCATGTCCAACCCACGCCGTTCCATCCAAGTCCCGAACACAGCATCCAACTGCCAAATCTAAATTACCAACTTTCGTATTAATTAATGGGAATGAAATCCGGTTATCAAAAAATTACCAAACTTTATCCACATGCTATATTATATGCCAATAACACAAAATTGAAGTTAATTTCATAAAATTATCTCCCGAAGGCCGAAACCCCCAAATCCGACCCAAAAATCTTAGTTTTTCCAAAACTGAAATTGATCATCCCACAATGATCCTAGCAAGCCTAGAAACATAGATCTAGGCCCAATTTCCTGATTCAATAGGTAAAATGAAGCTTAAAATCCCAAAAACCCAAAACCTAGCCCAACGGGTTCGGCAAACCCCCAAATCTGAATCGATTACAAAACTTCGAACATAACCCAAACAAAATTACTAAAAATTCTCACAAGGTCAAGAATATTTCCTCTATCGAAACAATCAGAAGAAATAAAGAGAAACGAAGCCCAAATCAACCATCGAAAGCTCGCGGTGTCACGTGGTTCTCTACCTATTTTGCCTCTGTTTTTGCTACTACTTGCCGCCGATCTCCCTCCTTTCCTTGTCGTCGATGTCACCGAAGGTGACAACGGCGGTGGAACACCTCTCCTCCTCCACCTTCCCCGTCGATCACCGCCTCTGGTTTTTGCCGAGGTTCGGCTTCGATTTCCTCTGCTCACGCCAATCACGAGTTGCAACGAGATATTGTGTTTTTGTTTTTTTTGTGTCTTTAAGTTTTATATAAAACTTATATTACTATAATAAATGCATATATATATATACATACATACATACATACATACATACATACATGCGCCATACCATATAACAAAAATCAAATTCGTTAATTGAAAAAAAATTGTACCCAAAAAAATTCTCTTTCCTTTTTAAAATGATTTATTAAAAATTCCAGGTTGTTACACCCACCCTCTCTATAATGTTGTATAAGCAAGACTAAGGTGTTAATTCTTATATTTTAATGTATATATAATCCTCCATGTGTTTTTAGGAAAATAATATATTATTATTCTCATTAAAACCCATAAAATATATATACCAAAAAATATATATAATAAAACACCTGTATAGGGTCGACCAAGGGAGAGAGAGAGAGAAGAGAGGGAGAGAAATAATCTCCTAACATCTCTCTTATATAATATCCATGCCAAATTTTTGCTATCCAAGATATATAAAATACATCTCTCATTGCCCGCCATTCCCTAGGTGTTCCAACTACCAAAAATTCCCCCGAACATTTAATTTAATACCTCGAGCATCCCAGTGATAAATTTGACGGTCGAATAAAATTAAATAAAAATTGAAGCCTACCAAAAACCCGTGCGTATGATAGGGCTACGTGAGGGATCACGAGGAAGTGTAGAACTCGAGCTAACTGTACGATAAAACCAGATATCCCTAACTTAAGCCCCGACCTAGATCCATTCTCGCACGAGTCAGGACTTATTCCACTAAAGGTCCTAACTGAACTCCCGACCCCATCTCGATTTGTGTCTCGAGTTTCTAATTATCAAATGTACTAAAGTCTCCCCACATTTAAGATATGGATTCCCTATAATTAAATTAGGTTACTGACTGGTTCAAAAATTCTCTTTTCCTCGCACCCGTACCGCTTAACTTATTGATATGCCGGATCAAAGGACCCACTGACCTGATTTGGCATAATCAAACTTATAAGAAAAGCACACGAGGGGAACTCGTCAACCTAAGTTGGACATGGATTTCAACAACTGATTATCAACCATCGAACGAATAATGACAGCTCCCAACCCACCGGTCATATTGATCTTACTATAGAAATCTCAGCCATTGGTGACTCAATGTACTGAACATCATCCGAACATGATTCGATCAATCACGTCGGGATTAAGAGCACATGCAATACATGGTAATAAAGGATGCGGATCAATTCATATAGTAAGTATAGAATTGATCATCCTATTGATCCCGCTCAATACACTCCAAGTGTAGTAACACATTGAGCTCGAACATCAAATTCAAATACCTAAATTCGAACCGTTCGACCTAGCCTAGATCAGCTAATATAATGATGTGCTATAACCGTACCAATGGATATTCCGGGTCCATTGCGGTTGTGAGCCCACTTATATATTTGTCAGAGCCAATGACTTAATCTTCCTCGCTTCATGCGACGAGTCAAATACTGGACAAAATATACAGGCAGTGCATACATACATCATAGATACAATAAATATGAAACCAAACACACAAACCATCTCAATTGTTTCTCATTAATATTCCAGTGATCTCAGATGATAAAATACATAAAAGCATGGCTTTTAAGTATACTATCCTAACAATCTCCCACTTATACTCAAAGCCATGTAGGAAGCCATCTAAAACCTAACACTTTTAGCTGAGTAAAAGAACCTTCTAGGTCTTCCGTAGATGAAACCATGCAAACCATAACGTCTCCACGTTGTACAGTCTCCCAGATGAGACATAGGTTTCCCTCAATGTGCTTTCTCGAAGAAAACACATAAACTCAGGTGAACCTCCTAGAATCCTTATCAATCCTGGAAGTATGATTCTGCATACCCAAAGGGGTATGAGACTATCAGCCCGGTACACCAACATATACTCCTTAATCCTTTCATATACTTGAGTATATCCTTAATCAGACTAAAAATTTCTCTACCTCTGAATTTGACTCATATCTGGTTACCATGCATACAACGTAACAGATATCTGGTTCAATACAGAGAATGGCATACATGAGAATTCCTAATGCCGAGGAATACCTCTCATCCTCTCTATCTCCTGGGATGTTCTAGGACACTGATCCTAGATAGAGAAATTCCAAATTTGAAAAGAATAAATCCTTTCTTGGAATTTTCCACGCCAAATTAAACAATAATCAAGTCAATGTTACTGTCTTGGGATAAGCCCAACATCGTATATCATCGATCTCTCAAGAGATTGATCTCAAGGATTTGTCCCGCTGGTCCCAATTCCTTGACTTGACAGCCATACCTTTTCCAAAGATGACAGCCCCACATCATTGCCGATTAGGAGAATGTCATCAACAAAGATGACGAGAGACACTACCTTTCTACCATCAATCTTCTAGTACATATAATATTCGATAGGACATTGGTCAAAGCCGAAACTTTTGATCGCCTAGTCAAGTTGAGTATTCCAAGACCTTGATGCTAGCTTAAGTCCATAAATGGATCTCTTAAGTTTGCACAACATGTGCTCCTGGCCCTTTGCTATAAATCCGTCTTGTTACATCATATAGATGCTCCTGTCAAGACTTCCAATGCCTTTTACCATCTCCTTAAGGAACATATTCCTCCTTACCGCTACACCATTAGGCCGAGGCATCCTTGGTGTAGACAACTGGGATGTAATCCCACATTCTGACAAGTAATCACTTGAACTCCCAAAGAGGTATTTATCACCACGATTAGATCATGGGGTCTTTCCTACCTCTTACTTGGTAGTTCATCCGACCACATGTACCAGAATGAACCTATTTCAACACTTATTTCGCTCTATGTTCCCTGGCCATAAATGGCCTCTTTGTCATCTTACCCTCTAAACAGGATTCACATACTAGAAGTGTCTCCACTTCCAATGAACCTTAAGGTCCATCTTCTACCACTCTTTGTATCGTATTTAGATTAAGATGTCCTAAACAAATACGCCAAAGTGGTGTTAGGTTTAGCGAGGAACCTTTCATATTTAGTGGTAAAACATGTTAATTATTCACCTCATCATTTTGTGCAGTAGAAATAATCCGGTGTGAAATATAAAGACCATTATCCAATGTACCATGATAGATGAAGTGTTTTCCAACCACAGTATTATAAAATTACTTATTGTAGTAAACACAATATCTTTCATCGCCTCATCAAGAAACCAGAACTATGTTCCACATGATTTATGTTACATATAAATGTTCTTTAAAATTTACACACCCATTCCACTAAAACCGGGAACTATATCTCCCACTACAGTAGCGGTCCCTGGGTGTCATACCCCATCTGAAGGTAAAGCCATGTTTTAGTTGTTTGGTCACCTGGGACCCTTGCAATGAATTGCACACATGACTAGTGATTCCTATATCTACATACCAGGTTTCCGCAGATACAACTGCTAATCATGATATCACAACTTAAAGATGAGGTATTACCTACAACAATGTTATTTTGGTCAGAAAAATCTCTTTCCCAATATCCCAGTTTCTGACAGTAATAGCAACTACCCCTCGGCACCTTAACCTTTTGCCTTGGTAGTTGACGGATCCTGGCTACCAGCCCTTTGTGCATTTTCCTGTTTCACCCCTTCATTCTTTCTCTTATCACCTCTTGGCCTTGAAGGAGAAATATTTTGTGCAACAAAACCTAGCCTGGCTACAGGATAACACCCTCCACTACTTTTAATTCTTTCAATAATTCCGCTAAAGAAAATTTAGGTGGGATTACTGAAACGAATGTAGTAGTGACTGGAACTCAACACAAACCTGGGTTTCCCCATCAATCTCGGTTCCAAAGACCTTTAACTCGTTAAGAAGACCGATGGTCCTCAAAACATGATCCTTTCCTAGTGTACCCTATGTCATGTTTGTGTTCGCAAAACCCATCATGGCAACCTGCCTCGCTGCCCGACCTTGCATGCCAAATATTTCTGTAGGGCTAAAGATCATATCAGCTGCAGATTCCATAGACTGATACTAGCTTTGTGAAACATCTCTCATAAAAGTCAAGATGTTGCAACATGCCATCCTATAAGTCTTTACCCAACCCCAATAGTGTCGGATCTCCTTTTAGAAGATCCACTATTTGGTGCGGGTTGATCGGGTCAAATAACACAAACCTATAATCATCAAAAATTAGGCTAATCTAGAGATTCTATTTTCATTTGATAAAATTAGGTCCAATTAATTTATAATCTTTGAGTATCGCTGCAAGGGGATGAAACTTTGATCCCATTATTAAATTCTGAGAAACTAACGAGAAAACATTATAATTTCTTTATAAAAATTTTGGGTCCCTCAACCTTTTAATTTTAAAAGAAATATTGGCAGCCCAAAGCCTTTGTGATTAAAAAGTCCACGATAGTGTGGACGTCTACTAATCAATCCCTATGCAGACAGACATACTAGTCAATTAATTCCACTTAGGAAGTGTCACAACAAAAATAACTCGCCCAGAGTCACATCAATTGATCATGCCACGATTGTGTGGCCGTCTAACCAATTAATGAACAAAGAACTAACAGCTCTTTATTTCCCGATATATCCCAAGTAATTAAATAGCCAATTACTTTGGTCCCCACAAATAAAAGCAGTGACTCTGATGGGGAGGATACTTTTATCCACAGGTTAAGTGTACGACCATCACACCTAATTTGAAAATCCCGTGTCAAAGTCCCAAGCCCGGTGTGTGCAAGCCTCACCTTGCACTACATTTCAAATTAACTCCTTCCGGAGATTCGTACCAAAGATACCATGATTATGACCTTTCCGATCGAGTGATCGAAACCGAAGTCGGCACGCGAGTTAAAATCACATCTCCAACGAACGTGTGATGGAGACCGTAGGATTCATCAATGACTAAATCCTTCTCCCACTTAATATTTTAAAAACCGAAGGTTTTGTTTCTTTTGTTTAGTTTAAAATATTAAACACATTTTTAATTGTCCGAATAAAATAAATCCGATTTTAATCGATTAAAAAAATTACATGTTTAATTCCATTTAAAACAAACAAAAACTTAACTTATTTAATTTTGTGAAAAGAAATTAACTACTCGATTTTTCAAAAAAAAAACTTTAATTAATTATCTACTTAACGTAAAAATTAAATAACTTAATTACCTACTTATTTTCCCGTTTTAAAAAATTACTTGGAGTAATTATTTTATTCAAAAACCATTCTCCTAATATTCCATGATTTGTAAAACCATACATAAAAGGAAAATAAAATAAAATAAAAAACCATCCATACAATTAATAAAAAACAAATAAGTAAGCAATTAAATGTAACGATAAAAATAAATAAAAAAAAATTTAAGTCGTTACGATCCGGTCCATTGATTTAATCTTTTAATCCGACGGTCTCGGATAAAAGATAAAATCCTTAGGGTTTATGGAACCCAAATCGAGCCGTTGAAGACCCGATCTTCTTCCTTAGCCCCTAGGACACCGTCACAGCCTCGGACCACCACCGTAACGCTGAAAAAGCTAACGAAAAAAGCCCAAACATCACCTTTAGCACCAAAAATCCTACTGCTATTTTCTATCTCTGTGCCACCGGCTTCTAGGGCCTGTTTGGTCTACTTTTTGTTGCATCCGAACCTCCAAAAAATTATGGTAGGTAGGTAACATACCGATCTTCATCTCGGCCAAAAATCGCGTTGAATGTGGATATCTAGATCCTTTGACAAAATCACCAAAGTCACGTTTTTCTGTACAGCGACCAGACTACGCGACGAAATTTGACCATTTTTCGGACCACTTCTAATTGTCTCCTTGCCACCCATGACCCTCCGTTGGAAAGCTATCAGTCTAAACTTAATTGTAGCAAAATAATTGCGTCAAAAAAAAAGTTCCCGAATGCCCCAAAACGGGGTCCGAACTGAGCACTTCGGGACTGGTAGATTCTGTCGCCACCGCTTGTTCCCTCCTTTTTTCCCATTTTTGGTCCTCGTTCGACGTTGTTCATGTTACAAGATCGATCTAGAATATGGCATGAAAATAAATGTCACATCACAAAAGCAATGCCCCACGTAAGAGGCGTACAACAAATCCCGATTTAAAAATCGTCGGGACACTTTCGGTTATAAGCAATAAATAAAAATTAAATCCGTTCTTGCATACATACATTCAACCGGATCGTAACGACAATATCCTAAAAAACAAAAGTTATCACAATGGTTTTCATAAAAAAATGCGTGATTGGCTCTGATACCAATGTTGGAGTCGGCGTAGTGGAATATTCAAAAATCGTTTTGATTACACATTTTTTATGAAAAGTAACAAGATATATCAAGATGGATAGAACTATACCAATCGAAACTTTGTTGTAATGTTTCTAATGTTCCAATCTGTAGGAGAGACCACCACGTGATCTTCTCATGTATAACCCTTGCATGATCTTCTCACATATAACCCTTGCACATTCTTAAACCCTATGCAAGACTAGAGTTTTAATTCTTATATTTTAATGTATATATAAACCTCCATGTATTTTTAGGAAAATAATATATTATTATTCTCCTTAAAAATCCATAAAATACATATACTAAAAAAATATATAATTAAACACCCATATAGGGCCGGCCAAGGGAGAGAGAGAGAAGAGATGGAGAGAAATAATCTCCTAAAATCTCTCTTATATAATATCCTTGTCTAATTTTTGCTATCTAACATATATAGAATATATCTCAACAAAAACTAATTAGGCAACCCCTTCTCTCATGGCCGGCCACCTAGGGATAAATCCCTAGGTGTTCCAAATACCAAAAATGCCCTCGAGCATTTAATTTAATACCTCGAACGTCCCGGCGATAAATCCGACGATCGAATTAAATTAAATAAAAACCAAAGCCTACCAAACACCCGTGCGTATAATAGGGCTACGTGAGGGATCATGAGGAAGTATAGGAATCGGGCTAACCGTACGAGAAAATCGGATATCCCTAACTAAAGCCCCAAGCCAGATCGATTCTCGCACAAGCCTGGACTTATTCCACTAAAGGTCCTAACTGAACTCCCGGCCCTATCTCGATTTGTGCCTTGAGTTTCCAATTATTAAATGTGTTGAAATCTCCTCATGTTTAAGATATGGATTCCTGATAATCGAATTAGGTTACTGACAACCCGATACGAAAATCCTCTTTTCCTCGTACCCGCACCGCTTAACTTATTGATATGCCGGATCAAATGATAAACTGGCCAGATTTGGCATAATCAAACTTGTTTGCGTCAGAATCTATACGGGTCCGCCCCAAAGATCACGGGTCTGTAAAAAAGGGTAATTCACATTAGAAAGGGGGCCGGAAGGGGTTTCCGGCGTACCCTCTCCGACGATCAAGTCAGTCC